>CM023611.1:25044827-25162327 GCA_013358685.1 Antennarius maculatus | reverse complement strand
TGTATGTAGAAGATTTATTATGAAGACATACAAACTGAGATCTGTCAGATAAACATGACTTAAAACATTCATTGAAGGTATATATACCTTCAATGAATATATATATGTATATATATGTATATACACACACACACACACACACACACACACACACACACACACACACACACATATATATAGATATACCTTCAATGAATGGCCTATTTTAAATATTTTTCATATTTTAGGTGCACTGGATTATAAGGCGCACTGTCGGTTTTTGAGAAAATTAAATGCTTTTAAGTTGATGGTAAAACTTCCTTCTTTCATTCACTCATTTTTTTGAACCACTTCTCCTTTTTAGCGTTACGGGGTGGGCTGGAGCCCATCCCAGCTGGCTTTGACATCGTTCGGTGAAGAACACGACCCAACCCTGTCTGGTGAGTGATGGGTTTCTTCTCTCGGAGCTCCTGCCAGTCAGATTATATGAGCAGCAGCTCCCTGACGGGGCCAGGTCTGACCGGATTAGCTGTTTCCTGCCCCGATACAATGGAGTCCACCAGGAAACCAGATCAAACCTCACACACAAATGTAAGTGTGCAGACTGTGCATATCATAACATGTGCACATGTGTTTCTGTGAGGACGTGCGGGGAGCAAAGAGCCAAGCTGCAGGGCCGAAAGGCAACAAAGAACAAGAAGAGAGAGCCAGCAGGAAGCTGACTAGTCACTTTATCCCTCCTCTGTCTATCTCGCTCTCCGTCCCTCTCTGCTCGGGTAGACGGAGGGATCAAGGGAGGAAAGTTGAAGTTAAAATCAAAGGTTGAAGCGGGGATTAGTCCTGAGAGGATAGGGCTGGGGGGTCGAGGCAGAGGTTCAGGTTTAAAGAGAGCCATAGAGGCGGAGAGAGGATGAATTTCAGTGCTCAGATTAGTTTGTCTGCCCCCCTCATCTGTGTTCTGGTCGCCCACAGACAGGAACACCAGGAGCTCCGGCTGCTCCACATCCCAGCGTGGTCATCCAGGGTGATGATTTTTCCTTATGGCCACTTTGAGTTCAATTCTATTCAGATTTGATGTGTTTTAGAGGCAGGCTGGTCGATGAATCGGGATCATACGCTGCACTCAACAGCTGAGTACCAGCTTTTCCCTCTAGATTCTTAAATTTTGCCCAAAATGTAATAATTAGCTCTACTGAGGGTAAAGATATGTTTTTACCAAGTCCGTTTTTGATGTTAAAGAATACTACAACTTCCTGTTTCATAATAGAGTGTCAATATTTTTCCTAATTACAAACTACTTTTAATAAAACTTGTGCTTCTCCATAAACCTCCTCTTTGGTCTTCCTCTAGGCCTCCTGCCTGGCAGTTCAAAACTCAGCATCCTTCTACCAATATATTCACTATCTCTCCTCTGGACATGTCCAAACCATCTCAGTCTGGCCTCTCTGACTTTATCTCCAAAACCTCTAACATATGCTGTCCCTCTGATGTACTCATTCCTGATCCTATCCTTCCTGGTCACTCCCAGAGAGAACCTCAGCATCTTCATCTCTGCTACCTCCAGCTCTGCCTCCTGTCTTTTCCTCAGTGACACTGTCTCTAGACCAAACAACATCGCTGGTCTCACCACAGTTTTGTACACCTAAATATAAAGAGTGAAAAGAAAAGAACATTTAGACCAAAAATGTGTGTATAGATATATCGACTAACTAACAATAAACATAACCCCACTGTCCAGGTCATGGACATCGGACAGTCTGACAAGGTTACAGAGGTGTTCCTGCCTTTAAGAGGAGTGTTACATCCACTGTGGAGATTGTATCTCACCCTGTACTGCCTGTTTGTTGGTTTGTTGGTAATATTACTCAAAAACTGCTGGACATATTTCCTTAAAACTTGGTGAAAGAATGAGTCTTTAGATCTGAAAGAATCCATTTGGTATAAAAAGGTGCATCTTTTTAAAATCACTGTAAAGACATTTCATTAATTCACTGTGTCACTGTTTTCTGTCTACTTACCCATATTTAATTTTTCTTTATCTTTTTGACTTCATCTGCTGTTTATTCTTAAGTGTTGTTGTCCACTGTTTTTTAAAGTACATCAGAGATCTTTGTAAGTATTTGTTTTTAAAAGTGCTGTTAAAATTTTTTTTTTTAAATAAAGAAATGTTCTTTTTTTTTAAACAAGGAAATTTAAGTTTCTTTTTTTCCCATTCAGATTCATGTTTTTAGCTGTTATCTGTATCCTCTGCTCTGCCTCTAGGTGTTACAACAGATGCCTGAACATATTTCACTGATCTGGCGTCGATATTTTTTAATTTCACTATTGTTTTCTGTGTCTGCAATCATTTTACCATCAGTTTCTGATGGAAGCTGATGGATTTCAATCTGTTGCTGAATGTGAAAAGGATTGTTTGGTTTTTTTTAATTTAAAGTCATCTTGATCATTATTGTAGAATTTTCAAAAGCCTTCAGTATTTGTTGAGCGTGAACGACACGGAGCTGTGTGTGTGTGTGTGTGTGTGTGTGTGTGTGTGTGTGTGCGTGTGTGTGTGTGTGGAATTCCATCACATAAATGATGTGCAGATAAATAGCGACATGAAAATCAGTCTGCTGATCCGTGTGAGAACGCCTGTCCCTCAGCGTATGCATATAGAAGCCTACTAGACACTTTCAATTACAACACTGTTCCTGTTCCCCTCTCTCTCTCTCTCTCTCTCTCACACACACACACACACACACACACACACACACACACACACACACACACACACACACACACACACACACACACACACACACACACACACACAGGAACCCTGAAAAGGCAGAGTCCCTTTTTCCCTGTTATGCAAATAACATCAGCCCTTAAAACGGTTTGAGTGAGAATTAAACGTGAATTAAATGAGGCTTGGCTCTTTTCTCTCCTTTCGCTCTGAATGAGGCAAAGTCCTGTCACCATGGGAGATCCCCACGCCGTTGCCATGCCTGTTATGGGATTGACAAAACGAGAAGTGACATAAATACCGTGGCCAGCGTTCAATCCAATTATGTGGCGTGGCCCGCCTCAATACCTGCTAGCCATGTGGCGCTGCGCTGGCGTCCTTGTATTCAGTCGGCCTCAGAAATAAGACTGGCCTCATTCATCCTCCAGCCTCGCACTAACCTCGGTCTGTTCACCTCGGCTCGCACCGATTCTCTGCCCTCAACCCTACGCTCAAACGTCCAGTCCGGCCTTATCCAGGGTGTTGGACGAGGTGCTCTCTGAAAACCCCCACACCAAAGAAAAGCCCCTCTAAACTACCCCAGCGAGCAGTGGTGATGAATAACCATTGAAGCTAGACAGGAAGTCTCCATCTAAAGGACTTCTGCGATGTTCTGCTGCCACTACACATCCTTATTATATCTTTGTACTTATTTAATGGTGTGTGTTGAGTGTTTCAATGATACCAAACAGTACTCCTGCTGTTGTTGACTAGTGTCTCACTAACATAACCAGAACCTGCAGTGACCAAGGACGACCCAACAGCAGCTGTGGATGAGAAAATAATGCCAACATTCTATTTAAAATCAGTTTGGCCTGTTCAACTAGGTAGTTGATTTGGTTGATGGAACACAAAAACTTATATTATAAGTTATAAATCAAGTTATAAATGAATGAAACAAAACTGTGGCAAAAGCAGAAACTAAAAACTTACTGTAGGTTGAAGTTTGAATTTTCCAAGGAGTGCATAAAACACACATTAGAAATGCAGCTAGTCCTTAAGATATGAACATCCAATTTATGAGCAATCAATCAATCAATCAATAAAACTTCATTTATACAATGCTTGATCACATCAGCAGACGTTTCAAAGCGCCTTAACAGACAGACAAACCCAACAGGACCCTCCAGGCATAAGAGACAGCGGCAGGGCAAAACGAGAGATTGTTCCAGAGTTAAGGAGCCAGATGGCTGAAGGTCCTGCCTCCTGTTCTACCTTTGAAGGCCTGACGGGTTACCAGAAATCCTGCATCCTCAGATCGAAGGGCCAGGGGAGGGTGATACAGTTGGGACACCAAAGACAACCTGTGGTTGTCATCATATGGGGTGTCATGCACCTGGTGGCGCCCATCCCCCTCCAGGTTGGATGCAGTTTAACCTCATACCCAGGACGACAGTATGAAATGTCTGCTGATGCCATTAAGTGCTTTATAAATGAAAGGTGATTGATTGATATGGCCGCGGTGCAATGGCGTTGCCCCAGGAGTTTCCCCCGCCTCACGCCCTAAATCAGCTGGGTTAGGCTCCAGCTCCCCGTGACCCGCAACAGCGGATAAAGCGGTTGTGACAATAAATGAATGATTCAAATTCAAAAACCTGGATGGTTGTTAAAGGACAAATCATCTTTAAAAAAATCATCTTTAAGGTGCTTAGACCCAATAATAATAACTTCAGTTTTACCAGCGTTTAGCATTGAAACGTTGTGAAGCATCCGAGACTTATCTAATCCAATAATGGGTAAGACTTATTTGTTTTAATTGACATACATAACTTCAAATAACCTTAAATGGTGATTATAGTTGGAAATTTAATAAATAAGGAATTATGAACAATTCAACTTACAAACAACCTCTTGAAACCAATTGTGTTCATAGGTTGAGGACTCACATTCTCAGTCCAGGTAGGTTTCTTTGCTATTTAAATGGAGGTGGGGGTCCATCCTATCATCTCCCAGCATGCAATGCAGCCTGAACATCCCTCCCCAGAACGTTTCACCATTCACACGTGGAGTCCAGTGGACCTGATGGTGATGCGGCGTGAGGCAGACCGACCACTGGTGTCTTCAAGGACTTAAACGATCCATAATAGTGCTTTGATTTGCTGATTGTCGTCATTAGTGATCACAGAAGAGTTTAAGGGTCTGAGAATCACCTGACCTGATCAATGAGAGTCTACAACAACAGGGGAACTGAAGGAACAGGTTTCTCGAACTCTTTCTCCATTCCACTTCCAAAGACTGACTAAACATAAACTGGACTTGACAACCAGGCTGGTCCCCCTCCCCTCTTCCCTGGCGGTGCTTGGCTTGTGTTGGGGCCCCGGAGTCGTTTTAACCACAGGCATTTACAAGCTCCCCTCTTAACAACCTGCCAGGTGCTTTAAGCCCCCCGCTGAAGGGCCGCAGAACGTCATGAGACTCCAGAGAGATTAGAGCAGAAAAGGCTGTGAATGGAAGAATAGCAGCTGTAATAATGGCAGAGATTGTTAGCACAGCGATGTGTCCTCTGAGCCCCCATGACCAATCCACAACTAATGAGCATTCAGCGAGCGTGCTCTGTGTCACCAGAGCTCTGAGGGGACTACCAGGACACCGAGGCAAGAAATTTCTCATATTTGTCAGCAACACGGACTAATCGCTTCGGTCAAGTTTCACTCCTATTGTAAGTGTGATGCGCTGAGGCGCTCCCACACCACATGGACTCAACGCACGCAGCTGCCGAAGCCTGGAGGTAGTGAGATTCTCATTTCTGTGTCAACACATCAGGATTTCAAGAACACATGTTGGTGTGTTAAAAGACTTTTTCTCAAGTAGCTGGAAGGTCTTGTCGTTTTCTGAAACAAAACAGGGTGGCCGCAATAAAAAAAGAGAGGGAAGCATGAAAACTCTTGAGTTTTATTTGTAATGGATGCGTTCATGTAACTTCAACTGATTAATTTGTTCATAAAAGATTTGGTTTCAAGATGTTTGGTAATCTATTTACATATTTACATGTGTGTGGCTCATCTGTGACAAAACTGAAGATCAGCTTGTTGCTGTTTTGGAAAAGTGTCTTTGTTAATAAAAAAAAACGTAATTATGGAGAAGATTAAAAACAAAAAAAAAAAAGATCACATCATCATGAAACACAAACGAAACAACAAAATATTCTCTGCATAGAAAAGAAAAATTGAACTGAAAATCCATGACTCAATGATGTGTGTGTGTGTGTGTGTGTATGTGTGTGTGTGTGTGTGTGTGTGTGTGTGTGTGTGTGTGTGTGTGTATGTGTGTGTGTGTGTGTGTGTGTGTGTGTGTGTGTGTGTGTGTGTGTGTGTGTGTGTGTGTGTGTGTGTGTGTGTGTCGTCTCTCTTGGGAGAGCGAGGTGATGCTTGATGGGAGATCGCTGGGCTCTAACGCTCGTTGCCACACTCCAGCCCCCATAATCCCTTCTGTTCAGCCGCCTGGAGAAACGCTGCAGCCGAGAGACGAGAGAACGTCGTTTCTCATTCAGGACCCAGTCAGTGGTTCATGTCGAATTACATGTTTCTGCTGTGTTTACAGTTACATTCATTTAACCTGAACTGTTAAAATCAGGGGGGTCAAACTCATTTTCACTGGGGGCCACATCAACATAACGCTGTCCTCAAAGGGCCAGATGTAACTAATAAATGTAACTAAATGTAACTCAATGTAATGTAACTAAATGTAACTACTCCTTAATGTAACTAATAAATGTAACTAAATGTAACTCAATGTAATGTAACTAAATGTAACTACTCCTTAATGTAACTAATAAATGTAACTAAATGTAACTCAGTGTAATGTAACTAAATGTAACTACTCCTTAATGTAACTAATAAATGTAACTAAATGTAACTCAATGTAATGTAACTAAATGTAACTACTCCTTAATGTAACTAATAAATGTAACTAAATGTAACTCAATGTAATGTAACTAAATGTAACTACTCCTTAATGTAACTAATAAATGTAACTAAATGTAACTCAATGTAATGTAACATAAATGTAACTACTCCTTAATGTAACTAATAAATGTAACTAAATGTAACTCAATGTAATGTAACTAAATGTAACTACTCCTTAATGTAACTAATAAATGTAACTAAATGTAACTCAGTGTAATGTAACTAAATGTAACTACTCCTTAATGTAACTAATAAATGTAACTAAATGTAACTCAATCTAATGTAACTAAATGTAACTACTCCTTAATGTAACTAATAAATGTAACTAAATGTAACTCAATGTAATGTAACTAAATGTAACTACTCCTTAATGTAACTAATAAATGTAACTAAATGTAACTCAATGTAATGTAACTAAATGTAACTACTCCTTAATGTAACTAATAAATGTAACTAAATGTAACTCAATGTAATGTAACTAAATGTAACTACTCCTTAATGTAACTAATAAATGTAACTAAATGTAACTCAATGTAATGTAACATAAATGTAACTACTCCTTAATGTAACTAATAAATGTAACTAAATGTAACTCAATGTAATGTAACTAAATGTAACTACTCCTTAATGTAACTAATAAATGTAACTAAATGTAACTCAATGTAATGTAACAAAATGTAACTACTCCTTAATGTAACTAATAAATGTAACTAAATGTAACTCAATGTAATGTAACTAAATGTAACTACTCCTTAATGTAACTAATAAATGTAACTAAATGTAACTCAATGTAATGTAACTAAATGTAACTACTCCTTAATGTAACTAATAAATGTAACTAAATGTAACTCAATGTAATGTAACATAAATGTAACTACTCCTTAATGTAACTAATAAATGTAACTAAATGTAACTCAATGTAATGTAACTAAATGTAACTACTCCTTAATGTAACTAATAAATGTAACTAAATGTAACTCAATGTAATGTTACTAAATGTAACTACTCCTTAATGTAACTAATAAATGTAACTAAATGTAACTCAATGTAATGTAACTAAATGTAACTACTCCTTAATGTAACTAATAAATGTAACTAAATGTAACTCAATGTAATGTAACTAAATGTAACTACTCCTTAATGTAACTAATAAATGTAACTAAATGTAACTCAATGTAATGTAACTCAATGTAACTACTCCTTAATGTAACTAATAAATGTAACTAAATGTAACTCAATGTAATGTAACTCAATGTAACTACTCCTTAATGTAACTAATAAATGTAACTAAATGTAACTCAATGTAATGTAACTAAATGTAACTACTCCTTAATGTAACTAATATATGTAACTAAATGTAACTCAATGTAATGTAACTAAATGTAACTACTCCTTAATGTAACTAATAAATGTAACTAAATGTAACTCAGTGTAATGTAACTCAATGTAACTACTCCTTAATGTAACTAATAAATGTAACTAAATGTAACTCAATGTAATGTAACTAAATGTAACTAGTCCTTAATGTAACTAATAAATGTAACTAAATGTAACTCAATGTAATGTAACTAAATGTAACTACTCCTTAATGTAACTAATAAATGTAACTAAATGTAACTCAATGTAATGTAACTAAATGTAACTACTCCTTAATGTAACTAATAAATGTAACTAAATGTAACTCAATGTAATGTAACTAAATGTAACTACTCCTTAATGTAACTAATAAATGTAAGTAAATGTAACTCAATGTAATGTAACTAAATGTAACTACTCCTTAATGTAACTAATAAATGTAACTAAATGAAACTCAATGTAATGTAACTAAATGTAACTACTCCTTAATGTAACTAATAAATGTAACTAAATTTAACTCAATTTAATGTAACTAAATGTAACTACTCCTTAATGTAACTAATAAATGTAACTAAATGTAACTCAATGTAATGTAACTAAATGTAACTACTCCTTAATGTAACTAATAAATGTAACTAAATGTAACTCAATGTAATGTAACATAAATGTAACTACTCCTTAATGTAACTAATAAATGTAACTAAATGTAACTCAATGTAATGTAACTAAATGTAACTACTCCTTAATGTAACTAATAAATGTAACTAAATGTAACTCAATGTAATGTTACTAAATGTAACTACTCCTTAATGTAACTAATAAATGTAACTAAATGTAACTCAATGTAATGTAACTAAATGTAACTACTCCTTAATGTAACTAATAAATGTAACTAAATGTAACTCAATGTAATGTAACTAAATGTAACTACTCCTTAATGTAACTAATAAATGTAACTAAATGTAACTCAATGTAATGTAACTCAATGTAACTACTCCTTAATGTAACTAATAAATGTAACTAAATGTAACTCAGTGTAATGTAACTCAATGTAACTACTCCTTAATGTAACTAATAAATGTAACTAAATGTAACTCAATGTAATGTAACTAAATGTAACTACTCCTTAATGTAACTAATAAATGTAACTAAATGTAACTCAATGTAATGTAACTAAATGTAACTACTCCTTAATGTAACTAATAAATGTAACTAAATGTAACTCAATGTAATGTAACTAAATGTAACTACTCCTTAATGTAACTAATAAATGTAACTAAATGTAACTCAGTGTAATGTAACTCAATGTAACTACTCCTTAATGTAACTAATAAATGTAACTAAATGTAACTCAATGTAATGTAACTAAATGTAACTACTCCTTAATGTAACTAATAAATGTAACTAAATGTAACTCAATGTAATGTAACTAAATGTAACTACTCCTTAATGTAACTAATAAATGTAACTAAATGTAACTCAATGTAATGTAACTAAATGTAACTACTCCTTAATGTAACTAATAAATGTAACTAAATGTAACTCAATGTAATGTAACTAAATGTAACTACTCCTTAATGTAACTAATAAATGTAAGTAAATGTAACTCAATGTAATGTAACTAAATGTAACTACTCCTTAATGTAACTAATAAATGTAACTAAATGTAACTCAATGTAATGTAACTAAATGTAACTACTCCTTAATGTAACTAATAAATGTAACTAAATGTAACTCAATGTAATGTAACTAAATGTAACTACTCCTTAATGTAACTAATAAATGTAACTAAATGTAACTCAATGTAATGTAACTAAATGTAACTACTCCTTAATGTAACTAATAAATGTAACTAAATGTAACTCAATGTAATGTAACTAAATGTAACTACTCCTTAATGTAACTAATAAATGTAAGTAAATGTAACTCAATGTAATGTAACTAAATGTAACTACTCCTTAATGTAACTAATAAATGTAACTAAATGTAACTCAATGTAATGTAACTAAATGTAACTACTCCTTAATGTAACTATTAAATGTAACTAAATGTAACTCAATGTAATGTAACTAAATGTAACTACTCCTTAATGTAACTAATAAATGTAACTAAATGTAACTCAATGTAATGTAACTAAATGTAACTACTCCTTAATGTAACTAATAAATGTAACTAAATGTAACTCAATGTAATGTAACTAAATGTAACTACTCCTTAATGTTAAATCAGTGAATTTCTGACTTATTCTAGTTCCAAACATTACAGTTAGACAGAAAAAACATGTTTGTTTGTTTCTCTGTTCTAACATAAATCCTTTTCATTTGTCAGGTTATTAAACCCACAGAACTCCATCAATCAAGGATCAAACTATCAATCAATAAAGAAAAATAACATCAGACACAAGTTAGGACGTTAACTTTGTTCACAACGTTTAGTCAGAGTTAAAATTAGCATTGCATTGTGGGAAATGTATTTCTGCTCAAAGCACACTTTTGTCCTATTTATTTATCTTTAGACACTTTGACCTTTTATAATCTCACGGGCCACATAGAATGATGTGGAGGGCCACATTTGGCCCCCAGGCCCTGAGTTTGACACGTGTTTTAAATCAAACCTGAACCACAATGGATGGATGGATAGATGGATGATGGATGATTGATGGATGATGGATGGATGAACCAGTGGTTCTGGTGGTGATGAGGACTTCCTGTGGGAGGAGCCACTTCCTGGCGCTCCTACGGGGCTTAGAGCTCTGACATGTGTCTTAACTAGTCGTCGGCCCTCCTCCGATGTGTAATCACTTCAGTCGGTGTTGGGGGTGGGGGGGTCCACGTTGTTCCTCAACGGGCTAATAGCTTTAAAATGAGTCTTAACTGGTGTTTAATTCACCAGCTGCTGCTGTCCTGGTTAAGGATCAGCCACAGGCTGGTCTGTCTGTCGGACCAGGAGGACAAATTAGTTCTGCTGAAGCCCGAGTTCCTCCCAGAGAACCATCTGCTCCACTTCTGCACAATAGAGGGATTTTCTGAAGGAATAAAATGCTTTGAGCGCAACAATTTCTCTCCTCTCTGTCCTTTATGGGGCTTTTGGTGAAGGTGTGGTGTTTCCATCCAGACGACCTGCTGTACGCCGACGATGGGCTCCTTTTGTTGGACGTTCTCATTCCATCTGAACGCTTCAGACACACACATTCATTAAATTCACTGCATTTGAATTTGAATTTAATCTCTGTGATGGAGCGTTTTAGCAACAGGAATCCGAACTGTTTCTTTTTTAAATAAACTTTAATGAGGTTTCTTTGACCAGAAATGGACAATGGGCTGGACAGATGACAATAATGTTTATTTATTGTCTCTATTAAAGATCATTTTCTGGCACATAAACAAATAAAAACATAATTTAAACAGTTTTGAAATGAAAAGGAATTTCTCATTATTTCATCCTTTTTTTATTCAGATTCTGAACAGTTTGTAAAACCTCCTGTTTCACAGAGACTATTTGTTTCACTTTATCTTTTTAATGTCTTTTATTCAATAATAAACAATAACCTGAAGTTCATGTTTTTTTACGTCTTTCCTCCAAAATTTGATCCCGTTTAATGCAATAATGTTGTGTTTTAAATTTGTGCGATTGTCTCATCCTGAGTGTTCCATGTAGAAAATCCTTTAGGTTTAATAAACACAACATGTTGACACGGTACTTTATTTATTTATTTATTTGTTATTTATTTGTTTATTTATGTGTTTTTAGTTGTTAGTTTATTTATTTGTAATTTTCCTGTTTATGTGTTTTTTTATACAAGTCTCAGGTTGGAATAAGCACTTAAACATCTGTTTGTCCATATTTCCAATGACATTGATGAACATCGGAAAAAAAATCAATCTTGATTTACAAGAAGTTGTGAGTGTTGGGGTTGAAAAGTGTTTTTATTTTTGGTAAAGCCTTTCTGGTTTGAGTCCAACATAAAACTGATTGTTGGACCCGAAGAATCCAAAGTTATTGTTCAGAATATTCGTGTGATTCATTTGAAGAATTAGTTCAGTGGGAGGGAGGAAACGTCCCTCATGACGTGTTTCACACCTTTGATCACTACTATAGGACGTGTTTCACACTTTGATCACTACTAAGGGATGTGTTTTACACTTGGATCACTACTATAGGACATGTTTCACACCTTTGATCACTACTATAGGACATGTTTCACACCTTTGATCACTACTAAGGGATGTGTTTTACACTTGGATCACTACTATAGGACATGTTTCACACCTTTGATCACTACTATAGGACATGTTTCACACCTTTGATCACTACTATAGGACGTGTTTTACACTTGGATCACTACTATAGGACGTGTTTCACACCTTTGATCACTACTATAGGACGTGTTTTACACTTGGATCACTACTATAGGACGTGTTTCACACCTTTGATCACTACTATAGGACGTGTTTTACACTTGGATCACTACTATAGGACGTGTTTCACACCTTTGATCACTACTATAGGACGTGTTTTACACTTGGATCACTACTATAGGACGTGTTTCACACCTTTGATCACTACTATAGGACGTGTTTCACACCTTTGATCACTACTATAGGACGTGTTTCACACATTTGATCACTACTATAGGACGTGTTTCACACCTTTGATCACTACTATAGGACGTGTTTCACACTTTGATCACTACTACAGGATGTGTTTCACACCTTTGATCACTACTATAGGACGTGTTTCACACTTTGATCACTACTATAGGATGTGTTTTACACTTTGATCACTACTATAGGACGTGTTTCACACCTTTGATCACTACTATAGGACGTGTTTCACACTTTGATCACTACTACAGGATGTGTTTCACACCTTTGATCACTACTATAGGACGTGTTTCACACTTTGATCACTACTATAGGATGTGTTTTACACTTGGATCACTACTATAGGACGTGTTTCACACCTTTGATCACTACTATAGGACGTGTTTCACACTTTGATCACTACTAAAGGATGTGTTTCACACCTTTGATCACTACTATAGGACGTGTTTCACACTTTGATCACTACTATAGGATGTGTTTTACACTTGGATCACTACTATAGGACGTGTTTCACACCTTTGATCACTACTGTAGGATGTGTTTCACACTTTGATCACTACTATAGGACGTGTTTCACACTTTGATCACTACTATAGGACATGTTTCACACCTTTGATCACTACTATAGGATGTGTTTCACACCTTTGATCACTACAATAGGACGTGTTTCACACCTTTGATCACTACTAAAGGATGTGTTTCACACCTTTGATCACTACTATAGGACGTGTTTCACACCTTTGATCACTACTATAGGACGTGTTTCACACCTTTGATCACTACTATAGGATGTGTTTCACACCTTTGATCACTACTATAGGACGTGTTTCACACTTTGATCACTACTACAGGATGTGTTTCACACCTTTGATCACTACTATAGGACGTGTTTCACACTTTGATCACTACTAAGGGATGTGTTTTACACTTGGATCACTACTATAGGACGTGTTTCACACCTTTGATCACTACTGTAGGATGTGTTTCACACTTTGATCACTACTATAGGACGTGTTTCACACTTTGATCACTACTATAGGACATGTTTCACACCTTTGATCACTACTATAGGATGTGTTTCACACCTTTGATCACTACAATAGGACGTGTTTCACACCTTTGATCACTACTAAAGGATGTGTTTAACACCTTTGATCACTACTATAGGACGTGTTTCACACCTTTGATCACTACTATAGGATGTGTTTCACACCTTTGATCACTACTATAGGACGTGTTTCACACCTTTGATCACTACTATAGGACGTGTTTCACACCTTTGATCACTACTATAGGATGTGTTTCACACTTTGATCACTACTATAGGATGTGTTTCACACTTTGATCACTACTATAGGATGTGTTTCACACCTTTGATCACTACTATAGGACGTGTTTCACACCTTTGATCACTACTATAGGACGTGTTTCACACCTTTGATCACTACTATAGGACGTGTTTCACACCTTTGATCACTACTAAAGGATGTGTTTCACACCTTTGATCACTACTATAGGACGTGTTTCACACCTTTGATCACTACTATAGGACGTGTTTCACACCTTTGATCACTACTATAGGACGTGTTTCACACCTCTGTGCTCTGGGGTGAACTGATGGAAACGATCCCAGCCTGGATGGAGCTGCGGAGCGACGCGGTGGTTCCTGCCTGAGGTCCAATCAGATGGGCCCGCGGGCCGCTGACCAATCCCCACGCCCTGCGCCCCGCGTTTGAAGAGGCTCACAGAGATGTTGAGCTGCGGTATAAAACCTCCGCAGAGACTCACACCGGCTGCTTTTTAAACTTTGACTTTATTTTTCTCAGCTCCACATAAATAATAATAATAGTAATAAAAAGAGGACCAGGAGCTCGGACTGTGGAGCCAGGATGTTTCCCTGCAGCGCCCTGCCGCCTCCTCTCTACTCCGGCTTAATGCGTCCCCCTGCGGCGCTCCCCGCGCCCCTGAGCCGCTCGCTGCCCACAGGTTTCCTAGTGGAAGATATCCTTCGATTGAGCCAGCCTATCAGCTACATGCAGCGGACTTTCTCTTCCAGAAGTCCCGGGGACTTTGTGCCGTTCAGCGCCGGGCCGGTGACCTCTCCCCGGACGTTGGGCCACAGCTCAGACCGGTCTGCGCTCCAGAGCTCCGGACAGCCGAGCTGCGGCCCCGGCTCTCCGCAGACGGTCTGCCCGGAGTCCCGGCACCTCAAGTTCGGCGTCAGCGCCATCCTGGCCCCGTCCTCTCGGAGCGGTGAGTAATGTATTATTATTATTATTATTATTATTATTATTATTATTATTATTATTATTATTATTGTTATTATTATTATTGTTATTATTATTATTATTATTGTTGTTGTTATTATTATTATTATTATTATTATTATTATTATTATTATTATTGTTGTTGTTATTATTATTATTATTATTATTATTATTATTAACAATAATAATAATAATAATATTATATGGACTCATGTCAGAGCCTTTAATTGCCAATAAAACTTTAGACTAAGAATTATATTTTACAGTCTGCTGAGATGCATCACGTATGTTTCAAATTATTATCCTCATTTCAATTATAATTTTTATTAATATTGAGTGAGAGGAGAAACGATTATTTCTGGAGTCTGTGATGTGTTTTTTTCTGCCCCAGAAATAAAATCCGTGTGTTTCCTTCTGCCCCCTCAGGTCAGAGCCTCCAGACTAAATCTCTCCCTGTGCCTTTCTTCGATGGAAGCCTCCATCCTTTCATCAGAGCATCTTATTTCACAGGTAGGTCACCCCCACTCACCACATCCAGGAAAAAAAATCTACATTTCAGATGGATATATTCCTTATTATGAAGCTTTGCCATTCATTTTCTGCCCATGTGTTTACAAGTTAAAACTAGAACAGAGTTATAAATATGATACACGTGAATTAGCGTATCATATTAGTCATATTAGCGTATATTAATATGGACAATAAAAAAAGCAAAGAATTGAAAATTGCTAAAGGATCATTTGATCAGATTTTAGGAGAGAAAAGAAAAGATTGGTCGAGGGTCGTGGAGGAAGTGTGAAAGAAAATCCTGCAATGACAGATTTTACAGCAGCGAATGTCAGTTTAAAGGAGCTGAGAAACACTGTCCTGAACTTCACTACAGTTGTGTGTTGTGTGCACCCTGGTTCACCATGTAGTGTGTTAATAAGGAGAAAGTGTGTTAATAAGGAGAAGACCATATTAACTCTTTGTCTCTGTGGTTGACTTTGATCGGTATCTGAGAGACTCTGAGTGAAAGACGTCACTGGATCACACTGATTCACATTGATTCACACTGGATCACACTGATTCACACTGATTCACACTGGATCACACTGATTCACACCGATTCCCACTGATTCACACTGATTCACACTGATTCACACTGGATCACAGTGATTCACACCGGTTCACACTGGATCACAGTGATTCACACTGATTCACACTGATTCACACTGGATCACACTGATTCACACTGATTCACACTGGATCACAGTGATTCACACCGATTCACACTGGATCACACTGATTCACACTGATTCAGTGATTCACACTGATTCACACTGATTCACACTGATTCACAGTGATTTACAGTGATTCACAGTGATTCACACTGATTCACACTGATTCACAGTGATTCACAGTGATTCACACTGATTCACAGTGATTCACAGTGATTCACACTGATTCACACTGATTCACACTGATTCACAGTGATTTACAGTGATTCACAGTGATTCACAGTGATTCACAGTGATTCACACTGATTCACACTGATTCAGTGATTCACACTGATTCACACTGATTCACACTGATTTACAGTGATTCACACTGATTCACAGTGATTCACAGTGATTTACAGTGATTCACAGTGATTCACACTGATTCACACTGATTCACAGTGATTTACAGTGATTCACAGTGATTCACACTGATTCACACTGATTCACACTGATTCACAGTGATTCACACTGATTCACAGTGATTCACACTGATTCACACTGATTTACAGTGATTCACACTGATTCACACTGATTCACACTGATTCACACTGATTCACACTGGATCACAGTGATTCACACCGGTTCACACTGGATCACAGTGATTCACACTGATTCACACTGATTCACACTGGATCACACTGATTCACACTGATTCACACTGGATCACAGTGATTCACACCGATTCACACTGGATCACACTGATTCACACTGATTCAGTGATTCACACTGATTCACACTGATTCACAGTGATTTACAGTGATTCACAGTGATTCACACTGATTCACACTGATTCACAGTGATTCACAGTGATTCACACTGATTCACACTGATTTACAGTGATTCACACTGATTCACACTGATTCACACTGATTCACAGTGATTTACAGTGATTCACAGTGATTCACAGTGATTCACACTGATTCACACTGATTCACACTGATTCAGTGATTCACAGTGATTCACAGTGATTCACACTGATTTACAGTGATTCACACTGATTCACAGTGATTCACAGTGATTCACACTGATTCACAGTGATTTACAGTGATTTACAGTGATTCACAGTGATTCACACTGATTCACAGTGATTTACAGTGATTTACAGTGATTCACAGTGATTCACACTGATTCACACTGATTCACAGTGATTCACACTGATTCACACTGATTCACACTGATTCACACTGATTCACAGTGATTTACAGTGATTCACAGTGATTCACACTGATTCACACTGATTCACAGTGATTCACAGTGATTCACACTGATTTACAGTGATTCACACTGATTCACACTGATTCACACTGATTCACACTGATTCACAGTGATTTACAGTGATTCACAGTGATTTACAGTGATTCACACTGATTCACACTGATTCACACTGATTCACACTGATTCACACTGATTTACAGTGATTCACACTGATTCACACTGATTTACAGTGATTCACACTGATTCACACTGATTCACACTGTAGAGATCACGTCTAGGAGACGTGCTGACACACTTCTGCTGGGAGAGAACATCCGAGTGCCTGCTGGTGACACACACAACAGTAGTGAGGATCTGCTGCCGTGTGGAGACTCTGTCAGCCTTTCAGCCTGGGAATACCTCGGACAGCACGGAATCAGCTCCGCCAATTTGAAGGCCTATTTAGTCCGTGCACTGACTGCTGACATCAGGACAAGTTGTCCTAATCTACAAATTAGTCCAGTTGGTCACGCTCTAAATATATTAGTGCCGTTTGTCATGGTCTAAATGTGAGGCGGGTTTCTTCCCAGCTCAGGAACTCAGCGCCTCTTCACGCGCCGTCATTTTCCCACCAACCCCTCTTCTTGTCCACAAAGCTCCCAGCACCATGACCAATAGGAGGCACAACCACACACACACACACACACACACACACACACACACACACACACACACACACACACACACACACACACACACACACACACACACACACACACACACACACACACATCTTGAATTGAGTTTGTTTCTGATTAAATCGGTTCAATCTTTAAACTGTTCCATTGCTGACTATCAGCGTGATCACCACTACCAGACTTGTGATCATATTGTGACCTGAGTGAAAGCAGGTGAAGCAGCGTTTCCCTCCCTGCATCCTCTAAAGCTCAAGTGAACGCTCTCTGAAGCTCTACATTATGCTGACCTGTCTTTAATGGGCCTGTAATATACTGGCCTGTCGACGGCCTTTTCCACTCAATTCATTACAACACAATCAGCGTTCTCTATGCGTTTGCAGCCCATACAATCCCCCTTCACGCCTCATTAGGGGCGGTGTGAGCCCCGCTTTGGAGAGCCTGTCTCATTAGCATAGGCTCTGTTTCCACTACTGGACAAATTGGGCTTTAAAAACAGCAGACAGAACAATAATATCACGGGCAGCAGCAGGAGGCAGCCTGCTGATGCTGGAGACCAGGAGGATGGAGATCTTTAGATCCGCGCTGACAATTCTCTCATTAGTCATAAAAAATATGTCATTAATGTCAGTGGAGTTCAAACTTTTATCCGTTCAGAAGTGTTTCTTCTGCTGTGGAGACGTTTAAAACGAGACGAGAAGAAAAAGATGGAGATGCAGTGTTTAGACGGGACCCACAGGATGAAGGACGTAGAAACCAGGGCGGCAAGAAACTGACCAAAGGCTTAAAAATCAACCACCGTTATATAAAGGTCATTAAATTAAAAGTAAAATGCTAATAATACAAATTATCATGAGATGCTTCAATAAAATCAAATTCACTTCAATAGACCCCAAAATAATTTTTTAAAAGAGGACAAAATTATTACACTAATTAAATCTGAACCCATTCAAAAACATTAATAAAACATACAGCATTGAATTTATAACGAATTAATTTACAAGTGAAAATATAAATCCACTCAATGGAAATGTTTGATTCAGTAAAACGTCCAGAAGAATGTGTGGAATAATTTAATTTTCATGTGATGATGGAATGAATGGATTTAATCTGGAGAAGCGAATCTGACCTTTTCTTGAAGATGTGATGATTTTAATTAGGAATTGAACCCACAACCCACTGCACCACCCAGTCTGTTTCCACTGGTGGAAATTCAAATGTTCATGTGAAAGAAACCACGTCAGTCAACAGGCAAAATTTCATTTGATATTTTTAGGATTTTTTAGGATATTTTATTTTTAGTTTTTAGTCTTTGTAGTAATAATACCATGAGCATGAAGGAGAAATATGATTAAATGGATGTTGTACTCTAATAATAATAATAATAATAATAATAATAATAATAATAATAATAATAATAATAAATAAATAATATAACAATAATAATAGTAGTAATAATACTAACAATAATAGTAGTAATAATACTAACAATAATATTAGCAATAATAATAATAATAATGATAATGATAATAATAATAATAATAATAATAATAGTAGTAGTAGGTGTAGTAGTAGTAGTACTATTACTACTACTAATAATATTATTATTAACAATAGCAATAGTGATGATGATGCCGATGATAACAATAATAATAATAATAATAATAATAAAACAATAATAATAGTAGTAATAATACTAACAATAATATTAGCAATAATAATAATAATAATAATAATAATAATAATAATAATAATAATAATAATAGTAGTAGTTGTAGTAGTAGTACTATTACTACTACTACTATTATTATTAACAATAACAATAGTGATGCTGATGCTGATAACAATAATATTAGCAATAATAATAATAATAATAATAATAATAATAATAATAATAATAATAATGGCAGGAGGGCGACAGACTTAAAGCAGGAGTCACTTCTATAAAGAGGTTATGTTTAGGATGTAAATAAAAGTAAATAAATACTTTAATAATCCCTGAAGGGAAATTAAGTTTATACGTTCCAAATATTGCACACATAAAGTAATTATATATATATATATATATATATATATATATATATATATATATATATATATATATACACACACACACACAGTCTGTGTGTGTGTGTCTGTGTGTTCTTGAACACACACTGTATGCACATTTAATTTTAATTTTTAAAAAAATATATACATATATACAGTATATACATATACACATAAAGTGATGTGTTTTGTCCCCTTAGCGTCCTCCTCTGTGGTTCCTGTCCCGGGGACGTTTTCGTGGCCCCTGGTGCCCAGGGGGAAGCCCAGGAGGGGCATGCTGCGGCGGGCGGTGTTCTCTGACCTCCAGAGGAAGGCTCTGGAGAAAACCTTCCAGAAGCAGAAGTACATCAGCAAACCAGAGCGGAAGAAGCTGGCCGGCAGGCTGGGCCTGAAAGACTCCCAGGTGCTCCAGTCTCTGGACATGTTCATGACGTGTTCCTGCGTGTTCCACGCTCAGCCTCACGATAACATGATAATAACACGTTTATTATCGTGAACATAACAGACGTGTGTGTTCCACGCTCAGCTGATGTCTGTTTGTCCCCCCCTGAAGGTGAAGATCTGGTTCCAGAACCGCAGGATGAAGTGGAGGAACTCCAAGGAGAGGGAGCTGCTGTCGACGGGGGGCAGCCGCCAGCAGACCCTCCCCACCAAGACCAACCCCCACCCAGACCTCACCGACGTGAGCAGCACCTTCTGCCACCGGATGGACTCGGCGGCCCCCAGCAACCAGGAACGCCTCAAGTCACATCTTCACCATCATCACCACAGTCCCCCCTCCCTATCAGAGTCAAGCAAACAGTCGGAGCCCGACAGCGAGGAGATTACGGTGTCATGAGAAGAGTCACGTGATGCGTGTGTGACGAAGAGGAGACGACCTGATGAGTGTGTTCACACGTGGATTACCCCCCCATCAGGTTGTGTGTAGAGGAAAGCAGCGTTAGACGGATGTAGACACACCCGTTTCTTAACAATACAGATGCTTATTTTCGTAAATATTTGTATTCTTTATATTTTGTGAAATAAATTGGAGAAATAAATATCATTTTGTTTTGTTGTAAATAATCCTAAACTTTCATTGAATCAAGGTTTTTTTTTTTTTGATGACGATCTCAAGTTACGTTTTTTGAGTCTGACTTAATAAAACCAGACATTTCGGTGTGAGCGGAGAAGGAAGATCAGCTGGGATGTTTCAGCGGGAAACAGGTAACATATAAATTATATAGAACACATTTGAGACGAGTTTCCTGGCCTGATATTGGTCTAGAAAGCAAACATTTCCTTCTCCAAGCCAAAGGTCAATACTTTTCTGCAACTTGAATCGAATTGAACGAATCCTTCATGAAATAGAAACGACCCCCCCCCAAAACACCCCAAACAGACGGTTTGATCCGTGAAACAAATGAACACACACACACACACACACACGGACTGTTGGAAAAGAGACAGGACTTTATTGCCATCTTACACTATGGATTAAATAGAAGCCAGCGCCAGAGAGAGACGACGTCAGACAGACCATTAAATACAAAAACAATGTTTTCAGGTTAACAGAACAGCCCCCCCCCCGCATAAAAAAAAAGGACTCCATTAAAACAATGCTTTTATTAATGGAAATTTTATTTACAGGAGAAAATCAAACCAGTCACAGACGTCATGCCATGCTCTTTAAGCCCACACACACACACACACACACACACACACACACACACACACACACACACACACACACACACACACACACACACACACACACACACACACACACACACACACACACACACACGACTGGGGGGGTGTTAGGTACGTACAGTATTTACAGCCAACACACACCGTTAACCACACCAGTCTGCTGAGGGGGCGGCGCCTCACACTCTGTGTGACCCCGACCAAACGCACCAGACCCCCTCCATCACCACCAGCGTGAGTTCCACCCCCCCCCTCACTTGAAAATGTACTTCATTTGATTGTGTCCGGATTATTGACACAAACCCTGTTTGCCCTCCTCCTGTTAGAGACGACAACCACAGCCAGACCCCCCCCCCCAAATGTACATTCACTCACTCACTGCAGGGAGCGTGAAGGGGCGTGGCTTCAGCTCCGGTCACTGATGACATTCAGCCACAAGGGGGCAGTCACACCCCCACCACACACACGTGACTGAGAGGTCGGCGTCCATCCGGAGTGTTTCCTGCACAGGAAGTGCTTGATGACAGTGAAGCGGTAACGACCTCCAGATATGTACGACACCAAAAACAGACATGGGGGGCGGGGTGGGGGGGGGCACGTTCCACTAGAATACAGTGAAAGAGGAGGATGAGCACCTGAAAGAGTAGAACCAGACTGGGGGATGGATCCGCGCACACACACACACACACACACACACACACACACACACACACACACACACACACACACACACACACACACACACACACACACACACACACACAGTGTGTGACCCATACACACTCCTAACAAAAGCCCCCCGACGCCTGAACACAACATTTGTGTGCTCTAGAAGCTAAAAACACTGATGGTTTCTGGGAACCTGATGGAATCTGATGCGTTATAATTTACAGGCACAGTGGGCGGAGTCGGGCTGGAGCTTGGGGGTGTGGTTACACGCTGCTACCTATCTGTCGGGGCTGTTTTCCACCAACCGGAACATGAACAGAATGTCTGAACAGAAATGCATAAAGGGTTAATAAACAGGTGGACGCTTGTTTTCTACCAGCTGAGCTCCAGGGGGGGGGGGGGGGGGGGGCGCTCCGTGGACGATGGGAGGCGTCTAACGCCGCCACGCCCCCTCACTTCCGGTTGCTCTTTATCCGCTCCAGACGCTTCTTCAGGTCGTCCAGGTTGGACGCCTGTGACGTGGGGCGGGCGTGGCCGTGGGGGGGCGAGTGGGGGCGGGGGTGGTGCTCCTGCTGGTGCAGCTCTCGTGACTCTTTGAGCTGGGACAGCTTGCTGTGCAGCATGTCTGTGGAGGAGGCCACGGCGGGCTTGGAGGACAGCAGCGAGGAGACGGGGGGTCGCTGCTGAGGGTCCTCCTCGCCTCCTCCTCTGACGCCCTGCTGGGGGAGGAGATCTGGGTTAAAAGGAGGGATTTACGGGACCCGGGGGGGGCAGGAAGTGGCGATGAACTGACCCTGGAGGTGTTCTCCAGGCCGTGTCTTTGCCGGAGGATCTTCAGCCGCTCGTGGTAGACGGCTGGTTTCATCTCCTCGGTGCCCCCGCTCAGACTGGAGTCCACGCCGTGTTGGATCACTGCAGAGGAGCCCCCCCACACACACACCGGCGTCAGAACACACACTTCATTTAACCCTCAAAATGTCATATATTTAGCCTTTTAACTGATTTATCGGAAGAGAAACACATAAAAGCTAGAAAAATGTCACTTTTGGGTCCAAACAGTTCCTGAGGGTTCAACGACAGGTGTGTGTGTGTGTGTGTGTGTGTGTGTGTGTGTGTGTGTGTGGAGGGGGGCAGTCGTACCGGGGGAGGAGGTGAGGCAGGCCTTCCTCTCTCGCTCCGACTCGATGACCCGGAGGCCCTGCTCCACGTAGTTCTGGAAGAAGTGGGACGTGTTCTTGAGGAAGGGCTCCAGGTCCGTGTCGGAGTACTTCTGTTTGTACTCGTACAACTCCGTCAGGCCCTGAGGAGACCACACACAACGCTTAGAAACACAGACGTTCAACCCACACGTTCATCTTTAACGAGAGATCACCTCCTTGGTGTTCTCCTTGGAGCCGATCTTCTTGAAGATCTCACACAGGATGTCGCTGACCTTCGCCTTTGACATTCGATCCTCCTGAAACAAAGGATTCGATCTCAAACCACCTCCATGTAGACAGGAAGAGAAAACTGAGAAGATGTGTTCACGTTTAGGAAATTAAACTATAAGTGACCCTATAGTGCTGTCAGGCGATTAAGAAAATTAATCCAATTAATTACAGGATTTGTAATTAATGAATCTAATTAATCTAATTAATCGGAGACAATAAGGTTTAAAGAGGTCCAACCTGCACATCCAATAGAAGGTGTGGAGTCGTACGACCTGTCAGCCCCACACTCAACTGTGTCATTGGGGGGGTTGTGGGTCGTTGTGCTGGGGGCTGGGGGGGTGGGGGCTACTCACCGTCCTCAGGCCGGTCTTCTCGCTGCCACAGTCGCTCTTGAGCCCCGACAGGTTTCCGGAGTGTTTGACCACCCGCCTCAGGTGGGCCTCCAGCTCCGACTCGTTCCGGTTCTCTATCATCGACAGGTGGTCCAGGATCTGCTCACACACACACACACACACACACATTAACCCAGGAGGGACGCCGCTGCTGATCACATGAGCCACCGCCACACTGTGTGGCGTTACCTTGGCCCCCGTCAGGTTACACAGCGTGTGCAGCAGCGTCTTGAGGGTTCTGTGTGGCATGTCGTTCTTCAGCTGCTTGAGCTTCTCTTTGGGGAAAACCTTCATGAAGTTGTGGACGTCCAGCAGGATCCGGTCCAGGTTGACCTTGTTGATGGTCTCTGGGAGGAAGCGGATCATCCTCCACAAACACTGGACCAGCACACACACAGACACACACACACACACACACACACACTCCAGTTGGTAACACACTGACACAGCTGTGCAGGACGCAGAACACACACTCCTCACCTTCATCACCAGCTCAGAGAACATGGCGGGACCGGCTGTAGTGACCAGAGTGTCCTGAAGCAGAACCAGCAGGGCGCTGGGAGGAGACAGGAAGGGGAGGAGTCAGCCAGGGCAGTGACAGAATGAGGTTCCATCATGGTTTACATGATGGGATGGCTGGTCCCAACCCTAACCTGAACATGTTGGTCTGGTCAGACTTCTCCAGGACGCTGATCACCAGCAGGTTGACCGACCTGATGACCTGCTGGGCATCTTCTGTGTCCTCCAGCCGGCTGTCCAGCATCAGCATGATCAGCCCGTGCATCAGGTCCTTCAGCACGCCCATGGACGCCTCTCTGGCCAGAGACTCCATGGAGAACAGCTGGAAGACAGACGAGGAGGTTCAGCTGAACCGAGTTCAGCTTCTGCTCACAGAGAAGTGAGGCGAGTCTGTTCTGTCACTGAGCTTCAAGTCAAACGTGTCCCCGCTCAGAACGAGTTCAAAAGCCTCAAACCTCGTGAATTATTTTTAAAAATTAACCAACGGACATTCAGACTTTACCTGTGTGTAATTAATTAATTATAAGTTATGTAAACGATGATAAAGAATGAAAACAACTCAAGTCACCAGAACACACGAGCTACGTCTTTACTCCACCAACGACAACCTGATCCGGTCACTGATGTCGTATCCATCCGCCGACACGTGGTGGTGTCCTAAAGTACAACTCATATGTTGGATCTTATTGGCCGAGCAGCCACCAAGGACGCGGTCAGTACGTGTGGAGCATTACGTGAGGAGCGTTACGTGTGGCATGTTACATGTGGCGTGTTATGTGAGGAGTGTTACGTGTGGAGCGTTACGTGTGGAGCGTTACGTGTGGAGCGTTACGTGTGGAGCGTTACGTGTGGAGCGTTACATGTGGAGCGTTACGTGTGGAGCGTTACGTGTGGCATGTTACATGTGGCGTGTTATGTGAGGAGTGTTATGTGTGGAGCGTTACGTGATGAGCGTTACGTGATGAGCGTTACATGAGGCGCGTTACTTGATGAGCATTACGTGATGAGCGTTACGTGTGGCATGTTACATGTGGCGTGTTATGTGTGGAGCGTTACGTGTGGAGCGTTACGTGTGGAGCGTTACGTGAGGCGTGTTATGTGAGGAGCGTTATGTGAGGAGCGTTACGTGTGGAGCGTTACGTGAGGAGCGTTACGTGAGGCGTGTTATGTGAGGAGCGTTACGTGTGGAGCGTTACGTGTGGAGCGTTACGTGTGGAGCGTTACGTGAGGCGTGTTATGTGAGGAGCGTTACGTGTGGAGCGTTACGTGTGGAGCGTTACGTGTGGAGCGTTACGTGTGGAGCGTTACGTGTGGAGCGTTACGTGAGGAGAGTTAAGTGAGGAGCGTTACGTGTGGAGCGTTACGTGTGGAGCGTTACGTGTGGCATGTTACGTGTGGAGCGTTACGTGAGGTGCATTACGTGATGAGCGTTACATGTGGCGTGTTACATGAGGAGCGTTACATGAGGAGCGTTACATGATGAGCGATACGAGTGGCATGTTACATGTGGCGTGTTACGTGAGGAGCGTTACGTGTGGAGCGTTATGTGTGGAGCGTTACGTGAGGCGCATTACGTGATGAGCGTTACGTGATGAGCGTTACGTGATGAGCGTTACATGTGGCGTGTTACGTGAGGAGCGTTACGTGAGGCGCGTTACGTGAGGCGCGTTACGTGAGGCGCGTTACGTGATGAGCGTTATGTGATGAGCGTTACATGTGGCGTGTTACGTGAGGAGCGTTACGTGAGGCGCGTTACTTGATGAGCGTTAGGTGATGAGCGTTTTATGTGGCGTGTTATGTGTGGAGCGTTACGTGAGGAGCGTTACGTGAGGCGCGTTACGTGATGAGCGTTACGTGATGAGCGTTACATGTGGCGTGTTACATGTGGAGCGTTACGTGTGGAGCGTTACGTGAGGAGCGTTACGTGTGGCGTGTTAAGTGAGGAGCGTTACGTGTGGAGCGTTACGTGAGGCGTGTTACGTGATGAGCGTTACGTGATGAGCGTTACGTGATGAGCATTACATGTGGCGTGCTACATGTGGAGCGTTACGTGAGGAGCGTTACGTGTGGTGTGTTACGTGAGGAGCGTTACGTGTGGCGTGTTACATGTGGCGTGTTATGTGAGGAGCGTTACGTGTGGAGCGTTACGTGAGGCGCGTTACGTGATGAGCGTTACGTGATGAGCGTTACGTGATGAGCGTTACGTGATGAGCGTTACGTGATGAGCGTTACATGTGGCGTGTTACGTGAGGAGCGTTACGTGAGGCGCGTTACGTGATGAACGTTACGTGATGAGCGTTACGTGAGGCGCGTTACGTGATGAGCGTTACGTGAGGCGCGTTACGTGATGAGCGTTACGTGATGAGCGTTACGTGATGAGCGTTACGTGATGAGCGTTACATGTGGCGTGTTATGTGTGGAGCGTTACGTGAGGCGCGTTACGTGATGAGCGTTACGTGATGAGCATTACGTGATGAGCGTTACATGTGGCGTGTTATGTGTGGAGCGTTACGTGAGGAGCGTTACGTGAGGCGCGTTACGTGATGAGCGTTACATGTGGCGTGTTACATGTGGAGCGTTACGTGAGGAGCGTTACGTGTGGTGTGTTACGTGAGGAGCGTTACGCGTGGCGTGTTACGTGATGAGCGTTAAGTGATGAGCGTTACGTGTGGCGTGTTATGTGAGGAGCGTTACGTGTGGAGCGTTACGTGAGGAGCGTTGCGTGTGGCGTGTTACGTGAGGAGCGTTACGTGTGGAGCGTTACGTGTGGCGGGTTATGTGAGGAGCGTTACGTGTGGAGCGTTACGTGTGGAGCGTTACGTGTGGAGCGTTACGTGTGGAGCTTTACGTGAGGAGCTTTACGTGAGGAGCGTTACCTGTGGCGTGTTACGTGTGGAGTGTCACGTGTTACGTGTGGCGCGTTATGTGAGGAGCGTTACTTGAGGCGTGTTACATGAGGAGTGTTACCTGTGGCGTGTGGAGTGTTACCGGTGGCGTGTTATGTGTGGAGCGTCACGTGTGGCGTGTTCCGTGTGGCGCGTTCCGTGTGGTGTGTTCCGTGTGGCGCGTTCCGTGTGGTGTGTTCCGTGTGGCGTGTTCCGTGTGGCGCGTTCCGTGTGGCGCGTTCCGTGTGGCGTGTTCCGTGTGGCGCGTTCCGTGTGGTGTGTTCCGTGTGGCGCGTTCCGTGTGGTGTGTTCCGTGTGGCGCGTTCCGTGTGGCGCGTTCCGTGTGGCGCGTTCCGTGTGGTGTGTTCCGTGTGGTGTGTTCCGTGTGGTGTGTTCCGTGTGGTGTGTTCCGTGTGGTGTGTTCCGTGTGGTGTGTTCCGTGTGGCGTGTGACGGTGACGTACAGACAGCATGTTTCCGATGATGCAGCTGCACAGCTTGATGACGCTCCTCTTGTCCAGACGCTCGTCGGCCATGTGTGTGCTGTAGATGAGGCGCAGCTGCATGAAGGTGGCGATGAGGAACTGGTCGATGTGTCCCGACATGACTTCTGCTTTGTCCTCCTGCCGCAGCACCTCGTCGATCTGGAGGGAAACACGGTCAGCTCAGGTGGACGTCCACGCCACAGCGCTGTGTTTGGGCTCACGCCCACTGCCGTGTTGCATCATTGTTTTAGTCTGAGTGGATGACGAACTTGGTCACGGACACCTCACTACCAAACTACAACGTTGGCCATTTGAGCTCAACCTCCAGTTGGTGGCTTTAAATATCTGAAGGCAGCCGTTAAACACCAAACTTTACAAAGTGTAAACTTTAATGATCATTTCTTATCATGTTTTAATTCACAATTTGTTTATCAGATAGTTGTGATCCAGTACAGAATTGAAAATCAACTGAAACAAACTTTGTAGAAACTATTTTTGATTGTAGTCACTACAGTGATCAAAAAAGGACCAATCCAGGCTCGTTTGGTGAGGCTGTGTATTTTCTTTATGTGAAAAGGTGAGCGTGTCTCTCAGCAGTTTACAGATCAGATGATGCTAACAACAGTCTTGTCATTTGCAGGAACAAACCGTTTCAAATCTTAGACCCACGCTACGTACGGGTGAACCTCGGCTTACGTCATCAACTGGTTCCAGGAGACTCGTCTCCAGGCTAAACTGGACATAACCATTCCCAGCTCTGCACTGAACTTTATTCATGAATGTATTGCTAATACTATTTGGTTAATACGAATATATTTTAAGCTTACAATTAATTTCTATTATTTTAATTAAGTACAAAAAAAAGTTATTTTTATTGAAAACCGATGTATAATCAAGAACGGCGGAACTCGAAATGACGTAAGCCGAGCTATAACCTGTAGTGTGTGTGTGTGTGTGTGTGTGTGTGTGTGTGTGTGTGTGCCGTACCTGTGCCAGTGCTTGTATGCTGGTGTTAATGTCACCACTGGCCACCTGAGAGATGACGAAGTTGATGGTGGAGGCTGTGCTGTTGTGGATGTCGTCGAAGTGCGGCGAGATGGAACGCATCCTACAGAAGAGAAAAGATCAATTCAATGATCCAAACGTAACTCCGTTCCCATCATTGATACGCGATCAGAGCCGTCCTGAGGCGATTACTTGGGTTCTGGGATCATGATGGGCTCCAGCAGCTCGTCCAGCTTGTGTTGCACGAGGTCTGGGAGCTCACACACGCGGCTGTGGTCCATCTCGATCATGTCCAGGTCCAACTGGAACTCCTTGGGGACAGACGGGTGGGACGACTCGCTGAGCTGCGCGTTCTGTCGGGCTTGGCTGAACGGAGGAGCAGAGGGGAGGACAGATTTAGTTCAACGTACCGCCGATCAGCGCCTCTCATGTCCAGTCCTGAGTGTCCAGAAATAAGAGGGTAAAAACTCCTGCTTGTCCCCAGAAACACAACTTCCATCTTTAACAAAAACGGTTGATGTTTTCTGGGTTTAAATAACACGGTTTCTACAATTTAAATGCATCTCAAACATCGACTTCTTGAGGAAGCTGTTTGGCAGAACTTGATGGAACTGAGTCTGGATCTTGGACTGACAGGACTGGGATGGATCAGCACTGATCTCAAACCAACACCGAGTCTTTGTGGGGGAATAAAACAAAAAAACAACAACATTTTCTCCAACTCCCCTCAAGCAAGTGATGACCAACAAAACCAAACTTCTACAATTCTTTAGGCGCTCTAGCCGGAGCTGGGATTGTGTGGACTGGGGAGTCACAGCTTTAGGTGCACAAAACACAACGAACAAGACAGAAGGGCTGATGGGATGAACAATAAACCCTTTTTCAAACCGACAGGAGACGATTTGAACATCGGTCCGGTGCAAACAACTCAAAATCATTAGTTCTCTGAACACCGAGCGTGAGGATGGAGCCGTTACCGTGACAACACTTAGAAAGAAGGGTGGAGGAGGAGGTACTCACATCCTATACGTGCGATACATTATTCTGCTCCAGAACAGAAGGCAGGCGGAGCAGAGAGAGGAGGAAATCACACAGGAAGAAAGACGAAGGGTTAAAGAGACGGGCAGAAAACAGGCAGTCAGAGACACGACGGTTCATTTCACAGATCCAGAGCCAGTTCACACAAAATCTGCATCTGTGAAAGAACCCAGCATGCAAAGATCCAGAAACCAGACAGGAAGAGAGGGATGATGAGTTCAGAGGAGGAAAAAAACGCCCCAGTGGATTATGGGACGAATCAACCTACTTGAGCTTGTTGGGGTCCTCCTGCGCCGGCTTGCGGAGGAAGGTGGCGTTGGGGTTGGCTGGGTGTTCTCTCTGGCTCCTCTCTGCTGCGCTCTGCTTGGCGGGGGCTGCGGGGGTCTTCTTGGCCGAGCGCTTGATCCGCTCCTCCAGCATGCTCATGTCCTTCTCTGACAGCTGGAGGGGGCAGGAAAGGAATCACATCCAGGTTTTTGGGGTTATTCCTGAGGACACCCTGTAGATTCTGATAACGACGTGAAGAACTTGATCTTACGTTTCCTATCAGTTTGTAAACCTGCTCCCCACACACGTTGTAGACGGCCACCACCGTGTTCAGGGCGGCGTTACGGACGGAGGTGTCCCTGTCCCCGATGTGCACGGCGATCTCCTTCAGGGACTTGGCCGGAGTCGGCTGGCACACGTTCATCCCGTAGCCTTCGATCAAACAGCCCAGCTCCTCCAGACACTCTGAGGACAGACAGGAGAGCACGTCGATCCACTGCCGTCCGTCAGTCACACAGGTTAACCCTCAGGGACCTGCTCAGATGTCTACACACACGACCTAAAAGGGCCATCTTGGAAAAGTGTCAAAAAATTTAAAAAATGTAATCCAGACATTTTCTCTTTCAATGCATCAGATCTTTTCCCTTACTTCAGCCCTATCCATAGACATAAGGTTTATTATGTTTTTATATTATTATATACGTTTACATGGAATGTCATTAGAACCCCGTTTTTCTTTCAATGGGAAAAACACAAAATATGGAATATTTCCAGAAGTTACTGCAGTTTAATACTTCTGATAAAGATATTACAACTATTGGATGAATGTTTTTGCAGGTGTGTGAACACAGACAGTGTGTGTGTGTGTGTGTGTGTGTGTGTGTGTGTGTCTGGGTTGTGGGGTCATTGTCTTGCTGCAGACAATGAAGATCATGTTTTATTATAACATGTCAGCATTATTGTATATAGTAATATATATCATAAACATATATAATAATATATGCTTATAGTATATGAAAGATGTGTGCTTATAATGGGAGTCAATTGGAGCCTTTTTGACCCTATCAGGTAATGTGTGTACACAGTGAAAATCTGCTATTCTATACACTTCCATTTTATTTAGAAAATAAAATTACTGGTAAAATTTTAACTGATTTATTGGGAGAGAAACACATAAAAGCCACAAAAATGTCCCTTCTGGGCCCAAACAGTTCCTGAGGGTTAAACCAGCTCAACATCTACCGACACCCACCGGCTCTCTGCTTGGAATTCTTAGCCTTTGTTCCGTCCATGAGGAACGGGAAGACCTTAGACGCTGGGTAAACCTTACAGAGCATGGTCAGGATGGCCCGAACGTCTTTGCGCACCACATCCTTGGACTCTCCAACCTGGGGGAGACAGAAGACACGGAAAATTCAAGAAAAAAGAAACAAGAACCATGATTTCATCGTTGAGCGGACGCCCACCTTGAGTATGAGGTACGGGACGAAGGAGGAGGCCTCGAACTCCGTCAGGTGATAGTTCTCCCTGTTCAACATGGCAAACAGCAGCTTCAGATACTCCAGCACCTTCATCAGCACCGTGGTGTTGGTGTCGAAGAACCGCAGAGTGAACCACTTCAGGATCAGGTCCAGACAGCCGATGGTGGCTTCGCTCTCACTCTCCAACCTCTGTGGAACACACACACACACACACACACACTGTAACACCAGCCTGTTCTCAGTCCCAGGAGCTGCTGCAGGAACGAGCTCGACCTCCATCATGACGCCGATGGCCTTGACGTGTCTCTGGAAGTCGAAGTGAAAGAGTTCGTCCTGCAGCCACTTGGCGAAGCAGGAGGACGTCTGAGCCTTCAGCTGCTCCACGTACTCGTCCCGAGGCGTGATGAAGTTCCACTTCAGAACCTACAGAAGCAAAAGTAGATCAGAGACGAGCCTGGATCGGCTTCTGGCAGAGAAGAGTCAGCCGAGCAGTTCTGACTTTGCTTTGTTGCATCATAAGTTGATGCAATCTCTCCATCTTCCTGATTCTCCATCCTCTGTTCCATAACTGAATCAGTCGTCATGACACTAAATTCCATGATTAGAAGCCTGATTTTCCATGACAGATATCCCCATCGAAAAACTTCACTGACGTCATTGGAAGCCAGTGAGTTAAAAGACAGAAGGTTCATTTAGGGCTGACAAAAAACAAACAAACAGCATAAAATTATGTAGATTCCAGAGTTCATTTATCCTCCAGAGAGGAGTCCATCCCTGGGATGCGCTTCAAGAAAAATGTGTGCATCCCAACATGACGTTAACGCATCCCAGAATAACAGAATATATGGTAGAATCATACACGAGGATTGAGTTTAGTCAACAGTACGATATGAAAACTAAACTGCTAATTTTACTGATTTTATTAATAACAACATCATAGCCGTTTAAGTAACAAGAAAAAAAGAGCAAAATTATACGTGTATTAGTTTTATCAAAATGTTAAAACCTGGTAGTCATTTAAAAAAACTGTTTTAGGAATAAAGATATAATAGTTTTTTTCACTTTTGCTTTTCACTCAATAGTTTTCTTTGCCTTTAATTCATATTTTCTCCTGTGGAAACTGAACCACTGACAGAACCTTCACACACATTTAGTAATATCTGTAGTAATATCTGTAGTAATACCTGTAGTAATGTCTGCAGTAATGTCTGCAGTAATACCTGTAGTAATACCTGTAGTAATACCTGTAGTAATACCTGTAGTAATACCTGTAGTAATGTCTGTTAGTAATACCTGTAGTAATATCTGTAGTAATACCTGTAGTAATACCTGTAGTAATACCTGTAGTAATATCTGTAGTAATATCTGTAGTAATATCTGTAGTAATACCTGTAGTAACACCTGTAGTAACACCTGTAGTAACACCTGTAGTAACACCTGTAGTAACACCTGTAGTAATACCTGTAGTAATACCTGTAGTAATACCTGCAGTAATACCTGCAGTAATATCTGTAGTAATGTCTGTAGTAATACCTGTAGTAATGTCTGTAGTAACACCTGCAGTAATGTCTGCAGTAATACCTGTAGTAATACCTGTAGTAATACCTGTAGTAATATCTATTAGTAATATCTGTAGTAATATCTATTAGTAATATCTGTAGTAATATCTGTAGTAATACCTGTAGTAATATCTATTAGTAATATCTGTAGTAATACCTGTAGTAATACCTGTAGTAATATCTATTAGTAATATCTGTAGTAATACCTGTAGTAATACCTGTAGTAATATCTATTAGTAATACCTGTAGTAATACCTGTAGTAATACCTGTAGTAATATCTATTAGTAACACCTGTAGTAACACCTGTAGTAACACCTGTAGTAACACCTGTAGTAACACCTGTAGTAACACCTGTAGTAACACCTGTAGTAACACCTGTAGTAACACCTGCAGTAACACCTGCAGTAACACCTGCAGTAACACCTGTAGTAACACCTGTAGTAACACCTGTAGTAACACCTGTAGTAACACCTGTAGTAACACCTGTAGTAATATCTATTAGTAATATCTATTAGTAATATCTATTAGTAATATCTATTAGTAATATCTATTAGTAATATCTATTAGTAATATCTATTAGTAATATCTATTAGTAATATCTATTAGTAATATCTATTAGTAATACCTGTAGATTACATGATTTTTCATTTCAATTTAAAAAGGCATATAAAATATCAAGCGAGGTGAATACATATTTACATATATCGCTGGTTATTCCTGCCAGTCATAGGGATCAAAAGTCTAAGTCTACAAAAAAGTATTGATAATATCTTTCATTGACCTTCTGATCGGTCTGTCACCACTCCTCCCCCCTCTCAGCATTCACCATTTGTTGTTCAATTACAGTTTTAACGCAAAATCTTCTATAAAACACTCTATTCTCATTTTCTTTCCATCGATCGTCCTCGCCTTGTCGTCACCAATTCACGGGTTTAACTTGTAAAAATAGAATCTTTGTTTCTCATTTGACGAGAGGAGGTCATGACCCGAGTGCATATTTAATGATCGGGAGAGTTCGGGTCACTTCGGCTATTTCCGTCAGCATGTGCGCCGCCTAGCGAGAGAAAAAGTTTGTTTTCTTATGTCATCGCTCGGGGATTTTCGCAAGTCCAAAAAAGTTGTAAGTTGTAGCCTTTTTTCCCCCTAAAAATAAGAACGCCACTGTGGCTACACAAGCTAAAAACCTTGTAGCCACTCTGGAATTTACTTTGCCTATGGCGTAGTGGCGATCGGCTAGCGCAAGCCCAGGGTCAGGCTCATTTAACTGTTAACCTGGTGTTTAAACGACAGAAGTCACACCTATTTCTCTGAGCCTCGTGTTAAAATGACATTCACAAGGTAGTTCTTCATTGTTTGAACTACACACAATGTATGTCTGCATGACGGAGATGGAGCATCTGACCCAGTGTGACCATCAGGAAGTTTGTTCTCTCCATCAGGACCGATCAGACACCAGGTCACCAAATCACTCTCACATTTCACCTTCCAAACCCTCCCAGCTGTCTCTACCTTCAGCTGCTTCTCCTCCTTGATCCTCTGTTCTTTAGCGTTGGAGGTGAGGATGAAGATGGGGCCGGACCGATCTTCATCATCCTTCAGGGCTTTGGCTGCAGGCTTCTTCCCAGCTGCTCCCTGGAAGAGAGGAGGCAGCGTCAGCGTGTGTGAGGACGCGTCTGAAGCGCCGCTTCCTGGAGTCGTCTCTCCTCTTCCTGTGTGATCTGTGCGTTTAACAGGCGTGTGTGTTAACAGACGAGGAGCAGGAACACGAGACGGAGACAGATGACACGTTTCAGTGCAGGCAAACACACACACACACACACACACACACTCATGCAGTGGAGTGACCCGCAACGTTCACGTGACCTCCTTCACGCTGTGAACATGCATGAATGTAAGGCTGGGTATGAGCGCTGCAAACCGCTTTCTTTTGCATGATCTGATTTTAATGGTTTTTAAGAGTCCAGTACCTGTAGGGGACAGACGTAGGGTAAAATGATGTAACCCTGATTTTTATTTTTTTGAAAACCAACAGGCTTCACTCAAAACCACCTGCACCTGTTATTTTATTTTGTGTTGTCTTTAAGTCCTGGAATTATTTCAGGTACGTCTTCGGGAATATTATTTTCATTTGGAGTGCAGTATTTTCTGCACCATAAGGCGTACCTTCAATGAATGGCTTATTTTAAATATTTTTCACACACACTGGATTATAAGGCGCACCGTTGGTTTTTGAGAAAATTAAAGGCTTTCAGGTGCACCTTATAGTGCGGAAAATACTGTAGTTACGGCGTTTGGATGACCTTAAGAAGTGATTATACGAACAGCCTCTCTGAACCAATCGTGTTTGCGGGTTGAGGACTTCCTGTATTCAACACTGCAGCACTTGATCTATGTTTACGTCGGTTGAAACGCTGACAAATAATAATGATGTGGAGCAGGAGAAAAGACGTATGACATTCACCAGGAAATGTCAACCCCCACCTGGCCAGAAATGAACAATGTTTGACTACCAGAAGCAGACTGAGTGATTAAACTGAACATCACAGCCATGTTAGGAAATTCCAGAATAAAGAAATGAGGAACAATGAACCTGAATGGAGAACTCGTCCTGGAGTCCTGGTGATGCTGCTGCAGTATTCACACTGATACCCAGCCGTACGGAAAGATTGATTTCTGTGGTGAGCAAATGTTATCATGTAGAGATCGTACAACAGATCGGCCGGGTCGTGTTTCACCTCATGATTGTGAAACTGAGTTCTACGTTTAGTGGGGGTGTTAGTGATTAGAGGCGGAGCCAGGAGCCGGCAGACAGAAGCTCTACGGGGTTAAAATCTGTCCGACCGGCTGCAGACGGAGTTCGATCGTGAGGACGCGCTACAAATCTACCTGTTGACTGCCAGCAGCAGCCTTCCCTTTGCTGGGGGGCTTTTTACTAGCATTACTCTCCTTGTCCTTGGAGGGAAGGGGAGTGGCGGGTTCCTCGGGAGGGGAGGGAGGCTGGGTGGGTAAAAAAGAACCACATGTTTACAGGTCACGGCCAACGAAATGCTAGAGAGAACCCACAGGTGTGCATCGACTAAACCAGAAGATGAAACGTGTTGGAGGAGGACTGACAACCAACAAATGAAACGCGTCTTTACCCTAAAGAAGAGTTATTTCAGTCAAACTGAATCAAACTAAAATGAACGGTGAGTTCAGTTTGTCTTCTCTGAATCCATTAAAGCTTTAAACACCATGTGACTACCAGACAGCCAATCAGGGACGGAACGTAGACGTACCTTCTTAGCGACCCCTCCTCCTCGAACCTTCTTGGCTTCAGGTTTACTTTCCAAGTCATCTGAAGCCTGTTGGGACCTGGAGGCTGCAGGACAGATACGGGTGTGAAGATGAAGCCGGAACAAACAAACGCTGCAGTGTGAACCCGTCTGAACCCGTGTGTATTCTGACTGAAGAGGAGAACAACTGGTTCACACGTAGCACCAGTGGTCTGCTCACGCCTTATGCACGGAGAGACCCACAAATCAGCATTTTACAGAATAATCAAGTAGCTTTGGGTTTAGTGTTTCCCTCCGTTTGAAAATCAGTAATATTCAAACGTATTACAGTATTTTCCACACTACAGGTAAACCTCGGTTTCCAACCACAGTTGGTTCCTGAAGGCTATTCCAATAGCGATTTGTTCGAACCCCAAATACACGTTTCCCATTACAAATAATGTAAATGGCCTTAATCCGTTCCAAGACGCTAGAAAACTACCTTTTTTCAACATAATGTTATTTCATATTGTCATTTATATCTCAAATTGAATAGTAATGAAACATCAAATGTAAAAGAAGTAAACACGAGAAAGAAAGAGAAAAAACATCAACGTAATCAGGTTAGCCTAAGGTAGGAGTTACCGTCGTCTTTAGGACAGACGTTTACGGTACCGTAACTCGAACCAAAGGCAATGGAACGCAGATCAAGAGAAAAATTATTGAATACAGTAAACTAAAATAAAAAAGACATTACAGTTAAACTTTAAGAACAATAAAGGGAAGAGTTTTAACCTCTGTGTTGGTGAGCAGTTGTGTTACGTACGATCCTGTGACGCTCTTATTTTGGGACTTCCTGTTGTACCCGGAAGTGGTTACAAGTAAATATAATACGCTTGTTGTATTGAGTGTGACATGCGTAATGTGCCTGTGTTCAGCTGAGTGTTCAGGTGAGTGAGTGTGAACGCTGGAGAGGGAGAGGAGGAGGAGGATGGATGTTACTGCGTTTGTTTCGCGGTCGACTTCAAAATTTTGTTCGACTTCCAAGACAAAAAAAATTCCGATTCTTTTGGTCGAATTCCGATTTGTTCGATGTCCAAAGCGTTCGAACACCAAGGTTTGCTTGTATAAGGCATGTTGGATTATAAGAAATTAAGAAAATTAAAGGCTTTTAGGTGCGCCTCACAGTGCGGAAAATACTGCAATACTCAAACATATTACAGTATTTTCTGCATTTTAAGGCGCACCTAAAAGCCTTTAATTTTCTCAAAACCCGACAGTGCGCCTTATAGTGCAGAAAATATTGTTCTTGAGGCCAGGCTGCCATTATCATTCACCTGGATGTCACACAAACCTGAATTAGTCCTGCTCGGCTCCGATGGACCCTTGGCCCCCCCAGTTTTGGCCGGAGCAGCAGGTTTAGCTGGCATCACCGCCCTGGCTTTTTCCAGCATGGACACCACCTGATCCTTAGAAGCCGGCTGCAGCGAGACCAGGACAGAAACAGATGAGGTCAGGCACAGAGAAAAACACCTGATGGAGACGTTTGTGGGTCAGAACATGTTGGGGTTCAGTACTTTGAGCTTGCCGGTGGCCTTGTTCATCTTCTCGTAGCCCAGGTGCATCATGAAGGCCGGCAGGGCGTCCTGAGCCTTCTTCCTCACGTCTCCGTTCCGGTCCTCCAGGCAGGCGTAGAGCTGAGGGACGCACAGCATCAGGTCGCCAGGCACCGCCCTCAGGGTGGGCAGCCTCTCCGCCAGCCAGCCCAGCAGCTGGGAAACGAGGAGAGTGTGTGTGTGTGTGTGTCCCGTCAGCATTGCGGGTCACGTGACCTCGCTCAGGAACATCTGCAGAACCTCTATAGGAAGAAACGTGCGTCTGCGGGTACCTCCTGTCGCAGGAAGGGGTTCTCTCTCTTCAGCTCCTCCGACAGGTCCTCACCTTCCAGCCACTCCTTCATGCCTGTCTGCCCCACCCAGGCCTGCAGCGTCGTCATGGCAGCCATCCTGACATTAGGCTGAAGAACAGAGACGTGTGCATCAGTGATGGGAGTTCAGGGATTTAGAAGAAGTGATCGGTTTGAATTAAAATCAGCAGAAGTTGGTTGATCGGTGACATCTATGATGCACGTCTGTGCAGACGGGTGGTCTACAAGCTTTAAAATCATCATAACAATCTGTATTTTCAAAGGGTGAGTGTACATGTGGGGGACACTCTGAACAAGTCACCAGTTACCTGTAGGTTCTAACATTTTTGATGTATTATCATTAATAAACACAGGTGAGAGCGGTCCAGGTGTGTGTCTGATCTAACCAGTACCTTGCTGTCTCCCAGTACGGTGATCACAGGGATTCCCAGCGCTTTAACGTGCTGCTTCAGCCCCGGCCCCATGGCTGTAGCCAGCTGCTGCAGGATGGTGAGCGTCTGCTGGACCTGGGGACACGACACGCGTCAGTTTCACTTCGAATATCACTGAAAAAGCGCTTAAAGTCTTCACTTATCGGTACCGGCTAAAGCACTTCTTGCTGTATTTCTGTCCGGACCCGTGACCACCCCATGATTAATTCACCAGAGTAGATTTTCTTGGCACATTTTTACTTGCAGTTCGCGGCTACAGACGGCGGGCGCTGCTCCTCCAGTTAATACGGTAATAGCTCCACCCAGTTCAGCCAATCAGATTGTTTGTCTACCCTGCTGTCAGCGTACCAGGAAGTGAGACAGCTCACTACGAGTTTACCGCTACAGGAGCACAGAAGACGGGAGACAGCATAGCTCCAAACGAAGGGAGGTGAACGAGGAAAACCGCTGGTTAACAATGAGTGGACCAAATTTATGTTTATTCCTCCGTCAGGCAGTTCAAAACCATTTGACCTATGGTCTGAACATGTAGCATGAATTAAAAGTGGTAACATGAAGCACCACTATGAAACAAAGCACAGATCTTTAGCGCAGAATTATCCCCTGAAGTCCGAGCTGAGGGCAAAATGACCCAGAAGAATGCAAACGAATGTTCACTAAAGGCCTGGTGGAGTTTGGGGCAACAGAAAACATCTTTATGTGATGGACAGTTGTGAATAAGTGCTTAAAAGCTGTTGCTGACATTTTGTTTGGGGGAAAACAGATGAGATGTGTGGAAAAACTCCCAACGTCAGCTTCAACAGCAACAGAAAATCAGAAACATTAACAGCTTGATGCAGCTATTCAGAGAGAACCGTGTGTGTGTGTGTGTGTGTGTGTGTGTGTGTGTGTGTGTGTGTGTGATCAGAGCAGAGGGGGGCTGGATGTTTACTGGATATGCTCATCCCTTTAACCAGATGAGGAACTCAACTTGTGTACGACGCCGCTCTTTAAAAGTGCTGAGGTTGGATTTGTCAGTTCTCACCAGGATCTTGTTGGAGTCGCTGAGTCGTCCCTTCAGGGCCAGAGGAAGTTCTCCCACGTTGGCTGTGATGAACTTGGCCTCAGAAATGATGGCAGCCGTCTCGTCCAGACCTTCCTTCCTGATCTTCCAGTTCTTATCCTCGATTTTAGACACCAGATCAGACGAGATCTTGTCACTTTAAAAAAAAAAAAAAGAGAGAGATGGAAGAGAAACATGAATAAATAAAATGAATTTGATGATCAAAATTAACCATAAACCAGCAGCTGGGAGTGAAACATTTCTCAACATGATTGACACTCATCAACTACCACCATCCTCCATCGATGGCGTTTCTACGTGACGGCGGGTGTCTGGTTACCTGATATCTGTTCTGGGCAGCAGATCCATGATGTCCTGTCCTCCTCCGTCCTCTTCATGCTCTTCTCCTTCATCACCCTCCTCCTCAGAGACCGTCTTCTTGGTGAATCGGATGGGAGCCGGCGGAGACTGACCCTGCATCTGAAAGGGTCAGTTGGGTGTTAGGATGAAGTGGGGAGAGGCAAGTTTGTTTTTTTCCACTCTTCAACAAATTAACTGAGAAACACACACACCATATTTTTCCACTTCATCTAAAAGACAAAATGTTTTCAGGGAGAAAGAGTTCCAACCTTCTCGAACTCGGCGTCTATCTGTGAGAGCAGGGCGGGCTTCTCGTCCTCGAAGAACATCCGGAGCGGCGCTCCCATGTAGAGGAACATGACGCCCAGCAGGGCGATGGCCGCCGTCCGCACGGCGGGGTTGGTCGCTCCCAGAGCCGTCTTCACGTTGTTAATGAAACCTTTCACATTGATGCTGTGGAGAGAGAAGGTCAAAGGTCAGCAAGATACTTCCTCCAATGCACCTTCCTCTTTTCCTGGCCTCCAGACACACATTTGACCCTCAGGGACCCATTAAAATGTCCACACATCATCTAATCGGGTCACAAAAGGGCCGTCTCATGAAAGTGTAAAAAAAGTGTAATACAGAAATATTTTCTCTTTCATTGCATCAGATCTTTTCCATTACTATCCATGGATACAAAGTTCATTATTATTTTTTATTTATATGTTCATATGGAATTTGTCATTCGGACCCTGTTTTTCTTCCAATGGGAAAAACACAAAATATGGAATATTTCCAAAAGTTAGTGCAGTTTAATACTTCTGATAAAGATATTACAACTATTGGATGAATGGGAAAACATGTTGTATGCAGTTATATCATGTACATATAGAATAATATTTTAATATATGCTTATAGTATATGAAAAATGTGTGGTTATAATGGGAGTCAATTGGACCATTTTTGACCCTATCAGGTAATGTGTGTACAGAGTGAAAATCTGCTATTCTATACACGTCCAATGACAGGCATTAAGGAATTTAGAAAATAAAAATGAAAGAAAATTACCGGCAAAAATTCACATACAGGTATTTAGCCTTTTAACTGACTGATTTATTGGGAGAGAAACACATAAAAGCAACATTTATGTCACTTTTGGGTCCAGACAGTTCTAGGGTTAAACACTAATATGCTTCAAACTGGACTCCCACTCCCACATCTTAGGAAAAAGGGTGACTCCACTGACATGCCTGACGAAAAGAATTCCAACAACCATCAACTTGAAACCATTCTTCTGCCACAATACGACTATAAAAGCAAGTGAACGCATCATTCTGGCCGTCCACATGCAGGATGAAGCTTAAGCGTTCATTCAGCAGGGGGAACATTTCCACTGCAGGGCGACGCTCAAAACCAATTCAAGGAAAGGGTCAGAATTATTTCAATGAAAAAACAAATGATAAAATAAAAATAAAGATTCGACTCTAAAAGACATTAACATTAGAACCATTAGTTACCCAGCAAAGCCAAACTCCTTCATAGCATTAGCCAACCAGTTGAGGGTCTCTGCCTGGTTTTTGGGGTTCTTCTGTGCAAACGCCATAGACACAACCTAAAAGATGAAAAACAGAAGCTGTGAGTGCAGTTCATCAGCCACCAGCACCATCTACAGGCCTGTCAGTCAGTCTGTTTTTAGGTTAAATATCTGATAATAAATGGATTGTAAACCTGTTCTGCGGTCCACGGCAGTGAGCAGGCCTCTCCGATCGCCGTCATAGCCTCTTTGGCGTTTCCACCGCATTTAACGTCTCCCACTTTATCCACCAGGCCGTCCAAAACCACAGAGGCCGATGTCTTCGAAAAGCGTCCTCTCTTTGCGATAGACGCCACCACGAGTAGCTTCAACTGCATCACCTGCACGAGGAGAGACGAGACCAAACGCTCCGATTAATCAGCTCCTCGTACCGTCTGTCTGCTCCACCATCACGAACGACACTCTGAGGCGAGGGACCAAACCAGATCCTTCTACCTGACGTGTCAGAGATCTCAGAATCATTTTAGACTCGACAGTAAAACTCCAGCTGTGACGCAGCTCCACATCAGTGAGACTGTTACCTGGAAGTTGGTCTCCTTCCATCCTGGCTTCTTTGCCAACATCTTGACCAAAGCCTGACAGGGCAACTCGTCCATGGTCTCCACCGCCTGGAGGCAGGGACGAAAGCATCGATCAACAACGCTGCGCGGCAGTGGAACACCAAGAGGAATGGTGACGCATCGAGCTTTCTCACAGCGTCATGCAGAGTTTAAGCACTTTATAATAAGGAATTATGTGTAGACACTCTTAATAATACATTTTGAAGAACATAGTGCTGCAGCAAACAACTAGTTTCCTGATTTATCATTTTGTGTCCGATTTCAAGCTCATCAGCTCCTGTTTGGGCCCTGTGAGGTGAGCGTCTGGGGCCCGATCGGCACCGAACGCAAAATAACGATTCAGGAGTTCATGAAGGAGGAAAACAAGAGACGACCTTCTGGAATTCCTCCATACTGGCCAGTCTCTCCTTCCAGTTAGCCGAGTCCAGCTGCTGTAGGCAGGAAGCAGGAAGCACACCCGCTGCAACCTCCTCACACGCCTCAGCCTGACAAAATACACACACACACACACACACACACACACACACACACACACACACACACACACACACACACACCAAGCAAACAGATATTACAACTGGAACAAAGTTGGTCAAATAATTCACACACAGTGAAGAGTCTAGATGGTAGTTGGTGGATGGATACATCAGTGAGACCGGATCTCGTTCTTTACCACGTGTTGGTGGATGGATACGACATCAGTGAGACCGGATCTCGTTCTTTACCACGTGTTGGCGGATGGATACGACATCAGTGAGACCGGATCTCGTTCTTTACCACGTGTTGGTGGATGGATACGACATCAGTGAGACCGGATCTCGTTCTTTACCACGTGTTGGTGGATGGATACGACATCAGTGAGACCGGATCTCGTTCTTTACCACGTGTTGGCGGATGGATACGACATCAGTGAGACCGGATCTCGTTCTTTACCACGTGTTGGCGGATGGATACGACATCAGTGAGACCGGATCTCGTTCTTTACCACGTGTTGGCGGATGGATACGACATCAGTGAGACCGGATCTCGTTCTTTACCACGTGTTGGCGGATGGATACGACATCAGTGAGACCGGATCTCGTTCTTTACCACGTGTTGGCGGATGGATACGACATCAGTGAGACCGGATCTCGTTCTTTACCACGTGTTGGTGGATGGATACGACATCAGTGAGACCGGATCTCGTTCTTTACCACGTGTTGGCGGATGGATACGACATCAGTGAGACCGCATCTCGTTCTTTACCACGTGTTGGCGGATGGATACGACATCAGTGAGACCGGATCTCGTTCTTTACCAGGTGTTGGTGGATGGATACGACATCAGTGAGACCGCATCTCGTTCTTTACCACGTGTTGGAGGATGGATACGACATCAGTGAGACCGGATCTCGTTCTTTACCAGGTGTTGGTGGATGGATACGACATCAGTGAGACCGGATCTCGTTCTTTACCACGTGTTGGCGGATGGATACGACATCAGTGAGACCGGATCTCGTTCTTTACCAGGTGTTGGTGGATGGATACGACATCAGTGAGACCGCATCTCGTTCTTTACGTGTTGGCGGACGGATACGACATCAGTGAGACCGGATCTCGTTCTTTACCACGTGTTGGCGGACGGATACGACATCAGTGAGACCGGATCTCGTTCTTTACCAGGTGTTGGTGGATGGATACGACATCAGTGAGACCGCATCTCGTTCTTTACCACGTGTTGGCGGACGGATACGACATCAGTGAGACCGGATCTCGTTCTCGTTGGTGGAGTAAAGACGTAGCTCCTGTGTTCTCGTGACTTTTGTGTTTCTTTTAATACTTTATCATTTTTTACGTAACTTGTACTTGCAATTAATTATACACAGGTAAAATCTGCATGTCTCTTGGTTAATAAAATAGGGGTTTTAAATATAGGTCTATTTTTTACAAGGCTGTAACGAACAAACTGAACTCGCATCTCTAGGTTCTACTGTGTGTGTGTATATATAAATTAATTTTTTCTACTGATTCATCTAGACAGAACTAAATGTGAATAAATATCAGACCATACTCAGCGTCCACACTTACAGACAGCTCGGTCTCTGTGAAATCTTTATTTTCTTGAGTCTTCTTGGGTTTCCCACTGGCTGCAGAGGGCGGTTTTCCTTTCTTAGACGGACCTGCAGACGGCTGAAACCGACAGAACACCCGTGTCTACGCAGAACATCTGAGACACACAAACAAGTGACACATGATTTTGGTTGAATCCAGCCGTGTCCCGGTCTGAGCGTACCTTGCTAGCAGCACTTGGGGTCTTCCTGGGCGGAGCAGAGGATTTGGGAGGAGCTTCTGCAGCAGGAGGACATTTAGAAGCTGCCTTCTTGTCCCCCCCTGCAGAACCTCCTCCTCCCTTCTTCCCTCCAGGAAGCTCCACCTTATCAGCACACTCCTTTATCTGTTGGTACAGAGAAAAAAAAAAGTCAAGGTCTGCAGACAGATCTGCATCCCAGCCACAACCTGGGATGAACAGCTCTAACCCAGTCAGCGACCGTTCCCTTAACCCCCCCTTGGACCTATTAAAATGGCTACACACATTACCTAATGGGGTCACAAAACGGCTGTCTCATAAAAGTGTAAAAAAAAAAAAAAAATACATATTACAATTTTATTTTCTGTCAATGCATCAGATCTTTTCCATTACTTCAGACCTATCCATAGACATAAAGGTTATTATATATTTTTTATTATTCTATACGTTTACATGGAATTTGCCATTACAACCGTGTTTTTCTTTCAATGGGAAAAACACAAAATATGGAATATTTCCAAAAGTTAGGGCACAGTTTAATACTTCTGATACAGATATTACAACTATTGGATGAATGGAAAAATATATTTTTGTAGGTGTGTGAACACAGACAGTGGGTCTGTGTCTGGGTTGTGTGGTCAATGTTGGGGCAGTGTCTTCTGAAGATCATGTTTTATTACATGTCAGCATTATTGTATTTAGTAATATATATCATATACATATATACACACATATATACAGTATACACATATATACACATACACATATATATTTATACACATATACAGTATATACACATATATACACACACACTGTATATATATACACGTATATATACATATACATATAGTATATGAAAAATATGTGGTTATAATGGGAGTCAATTGGACCATTTTTGACCATTTTAAGTATTGTGTGTACACAGTGAAAATCTGCTATCTATACACGTCCAATGACAGGCATTAAGGAATTTAGAAATGAAGATGAAAAAAATTACTGGCAAAATTTCTGATCTTTAGCCTTGTAACTGATTGATTTATTGGTAGACAAACACATAAAAAATGTCCCTTTTGGGCCCAAACAGTTCTCGAGGGTTCATCCGACCGACTTTTACCTTTTCAAGTTTGATCTTGTCCAAGTCAGTCAGGAAAGGGTTCACAGCTTTCTCGCCCACCACTTTCATGGCCGTCCCCAAAGCCTCAAAGGCAGCATCACGCACCTCCGCAGCGGAGTCGTTCACTTGCTGAGATGCACAGAGACAGATCTCAGGTCAGCTTTGAAGGACAACGTGTTCAGAAGTCTCATGTGCAGAACCAGTGAATCCGAAGGGTAGTAAAGCTGAAGATGTTTCCACCAGGGGTGTTAATACCTTGATCAGAGCAGCACAGAAGGGTTTGAGGACACTCTTTGGTAGCGTGGCCTGAGTGCAGTGTCTGAAGGAGCGAGCCAGAAACAGAGAGGCCTGCTGCTTGATGGAGGGGTTTTTATTGTCCATCACCGCCAAAATATCTTCTGACAGGTTCTGGAGAGTGGTCTGGAAAACCACGTACATCCATAAGTTAGACTTTCCCATAATAGAAACAGCTCAGTCCGTACAACTCAGGTTTGAATGTGTCCAAAACTGCATGAGAAGTTAGTCTGGTTGTCCAGTAAAGCTCCTGATCAACAGGAGTCAGGACACGAGAACGTCGGCTGAAGGAGATCCATCGATGCAAAGTACTGGCAGCCAATGAGCTAAGAGGAACTGATCACTAATAAATATCCAACGGAGATATTGAAACTGTACTCACGGTGAGAAAGATGGCATCAATAGCCTCCTGTAGGGCCTGGACAACCTGGAGCTTCTTCTCCTTGAACTTCTCCAGGATGGTGGGAACAACCTAAGACGTTCAAAAGGCTCCAATTTAGCACAAATTGTGTGACTTAAATTTCAAAGTTGTATCACCCAATTACTGTTCATTTGAGCAAAGTCTTCAAATTTCAAATCACTTTCAAATCTCCGTCATCGAATGACTTATATTAGATTTAGATTTATATTGCTGACCGCTGCATTAAAGGAGAAACAACTTTGATCACACGAGACGGTCGTCAGGTCGTGTCTGGTCGATGGATCACAAAGAGGTTCTCTTGACTTACTTGTCCTGCGTACGTCCCAAACTTCTTCCTGAGACCAGAAGCCAGCCCGGCCAGACATTTGGCTGCCACTGACACCAGCATCACATTGGCATCTTTCCCCACCACCTGGAACACAAAACCAGTAAGCGTAGAATACAAACTCACCAGATCCCCTTTCAGTTGCTTTCATTAAATTCTCCCGTTGTCTAAAATACCAGTGTTAAACTCCCCACAGTTTAACACTGGAGTGTAGCAAAGAAGTTACCTTCTTCAGGGCTCTGACCAGGTCTCCGTAGTCCCCATTCTCTAGTTTGGGGTTCTTTGTCAGAGCTTCTACAGCCTCCAGAACTTCTTTCCTCTCCTGCCACTTTTTAGCCTCCTGCAGAGACAGAAATGTCACGCGTCTGAACGGAGAGGGAACCACCGCACTTCCTCCAGCGAACGTCTGACAGAACTGACTCAGGATCTGTGGTCTGAACCCGGCGTCTGCTGGGGGTCGCTTGAAGTATCATCATTAAAATACTGTACACATCACGTCACAACGGCATAAATTTGACACCTTTCCCCACAAATTCTGTCCATAAATACTTGCAGTACTTCCGTGTAACGGACTGAACACGGATGCAACACGTTTGGTTCCAACTCTGATGAATTTCACTTTTCAAAACGAGTCGCACTTTCAAATAATCGTGAAGGTCTCTTCTGTTAGGAGACGCCCGTCTTTCATTATCACAATGTCTAAATTGTTTCAAGAGGTCAGAATATTGGTGTGTTCCTGCTAAATGTAACCCCACTCGGCTTCTCTCAACACCCTGGAGCGGCATTACGACGCATCAGTGGAGGTTTGTACATCCAGTAACCACAATGCACCTCTGCTCCCTCACAGGAAGAGAGAAGGGCTATTCAGCATCATTAGAAAACAGGGTGTACATTATTACGAACGCCAGGCAGCACCCTCTGACAGTCTTACTATCTTCTCGTAGAAATCTTTGGGTATCTTGGACAGAATCTCCACAGCTTCCAGCAGCTCGTACGGATCCACCGCCGCCACCGTTTCTGCTTCGTCCTCTCCTGGGAGACGGACAGAAGGGAGTTGGAAGAGAAGCAGGAATGTTTCTGGACTCCACGTGAGCACACGGGTTGAGCCTACCGTCAGACTGCTCCCCTCCTTGGGCTTGTTGCTGTTCAAACTTGGCCCTCAGGTCCTGCTGCGAGCGCAGAAAGCGGGTTTGTTTGGGTGGAGATGTGGGCAGCTTCACCCACTCCTCCTCGAGCTCCTTCAGCTGTGGGGACACAACAAACGTCCATCGATGGAGGTGCTTCTGAAAAGCTGAACAGAGCTGGACCAGGATGTGTGGATCGGTGGGAGCCCCACCTGCACAGAGTTGATGTTTTGCAGTGGAGGCCTCAGAGCGTCTCGGATCCATTTGTAGACCTCGATAGCGAGAAGTTTGGCTTCGTCCCTCACCGCCTTCTCTCTGGATTCAAACTGCTTGGGTAAAACTTTCACGACGGGCTTCAGAGTCACAATCTTGGATCCAAACTCACTAGAGGACGACCAGGAGGTGATGAATAGTTAGTAATCATCATCATGCGGCTTCACCACATCGCGGATTGTGGATGTAGGTAGTCATGTGATACCGTACGCGCATTCTATTGGCTGGCAGCATTCGTGTGTGCACTGACTCACTGTTCCTCCTGCCACTTTTCTTTGTGTGTGCTTTAAACAGTTTATCAGAGTGTGGGAAAAGGTAATACAGATAGAAGGTGGTTTAATATCAGTATGGGGAGGGGTCATAAACGTCTAAATTACCGTAAATAATAAGATAGTTTGACGCTTTATGCAGTGATCTCTCGTTCTTCGCATTAATGCGTTCCAGGAACCACACGCGATTAACCAATTCTGCGATCTAGCAACGAACTATTTATCTTATTATTTATGGTAAATTAAACGTTAATGAACCCTCCCCATACTGATATTAAACCACCTTCTATCTGTATTAGACTGTTTAAAGCAGTTTCGTGTCTCACCGAAGTCCAAGACTCACAGAACTTAGCGCACTTCAGGATGAGGTCAACTAATCGAATGCGAGTACGGCATCACGTGACTGCCTACTAAAAATCCGCAATGACGCAAAGTCGCGACTGTTAATGCGCGAGGGCGCACTGTATAATGTAAATATAGATATGTCAACGCTTGTTCTGCTTTTTTAACAATAAATGTAATTTTGAAGTCATCCTCTCCTCATGACGACTTTGCTTTCAGTCTTTCCTTCACCTACAAAACGTGAACCCATACATGAGTTGCAGACTGCTGCTGCGCCTCCTGATCCAGTGACTGTTAATCTGTTACCCTACAAGCTTCATCTCTGTAGGGTCTTTCTCAATGGGCCTGAAAAAAATTCTAAGGCGAACACTGGGCTACTAATTTATATAAAAAATAATAGACGAGACAACATTCATCCAAGAACAAGAACTAGCTCACTGACTGTCACACCACTGCAGATGTCGGCCGGTTCATGCGTGATACACATGAAGGGCACCACCCTAACCCCGAGACGGGGGGCACTGACCTGAGAGCCCTCCTGAGCGTCTCAATGCAAGCCACCACGATCTTGGGGTTCTTGTTGTCCAGTCCCTTGAGGAGCTCGTCCTGAACCACCTCAGCCTTCTCGATCTCGATGTACATGAGGCAGATGTCTGAGCCCAGCTCTTTAGCTCGCACCTTGGGCTGGTTGAACACTTTGGTCACCACGCCTGACACCACCTCACCTGTTGTCCTGGAGCAAAGGGGACACACACACATGAAGTCTGTCACAATACACCAGCTATGAATTCAGCCAAAAGTAGTCGACCACGTTATTCAAACACAACCTTTAACACAGAAATGTTTAGACACCCAAAACTACATGTCCACGGATACCGGTAATGAAATCAGAATAATCTTTTCAAATGAAATCAGTTTAAATATTATAGGTTGACTTATTCTGACGTCTGCTGAGAGGAAAAGTGTGTAACTTACTTCCCAGCCACGTGGGCGTTCTCGACGAAGGCCAGGGCGGCCTCCAGGCCTTTGAGCTGAGCGACGGCGTTGGAGTCCGTGACAAACTTCTTGACCAGCCCCAGGTACTTCCCCCACTCGGGACTCTTCTCATCTTCAATCCTCTGGAACAACTTTAGAGCTTCTTCGTAACCATTCAGACGGGCTTTCCACACCTAACAAGAATGCAATAGAAAAAAAAAAAAAAAAGCAGGAAATTAATTTAAGCCTGCAGTGAGCCTGATATTTCGGCCATCCTTACTTTTCACCACTGATCTGCATTCAGTTGTGAAGCTGAAATCCTCTCTCGCTGGCTCCCATGTCCAGGAATTATTTTATAAAAAGTAAATACATTAAATTAAATACCTGCTGGAAGTTTTTTCAGCCCTCCTAAAATAACTAACAGTATAATGTGTCACCTCTCCTGACTCTACTTGTATATACAGAATTTTCCTTATTATAAAGCATACATAAAAGCCTTTAATTTTCTCAAAAACCAACAGCGCGCCTTTTAATCCAGTGCGCCTTATATATGAAGAAAAAAAGTGATGAAAGTGACGGAACATTCATGTCTGAAGGCTTTTAATATGCCCACTCTTGTTTGGCCTGCCATTGTTTTGTGAAACCCCAAGACTGTCAGAATTTTATTATTAATAGTCACACCAACAGATTCCTGCAAGAGCCTTTGTTTTTGTGAATTAACTGCAGATAAAAATGACTGAAGAAAGTCACCTTGTGTTCACATTTCTGGTCGATGGGAAGTTTCATCCACTCACTATCGTCCCCCATGGTGGCTACTGGGGGGGGTGAGCTTCCCCAAAGGCTTTCAGCTGGAAAAACAGGAACGTTACAAAATAAAATTACATTTCATGCATCTCGTCAGTGTCTTACAGCTGAAAAAAATGAGTCATAGGAACAAATTTAAATCTGTAACCATATTATTAACAATCTTAACACATTAAATTTAAATTGCCATGAAAAATGCACCCATAAAACCACCAAAGACAATTTGTGTCCTCCAAATAATACTGTGGCATTCCATCTCAAACCTACTCACATGCACTCACACTTAAAGAGAGAACATGTGACTGACTAATGCACACTCAGGGAGGGGCTCGACGTTCACTTCTCATATCGATCCAGTCCAGCCAGTAAACATCTAAAGGCACCAGATAAACCTCTGAAAAGTGTTGTCAGCTTGGAGCCAGTCCTCGATTAAAGCACAGCAAACCTAACAGTGAACACCCGACTGCTGTGAATCCGTTCTGAGTCATAATAAAGATAATAAAAATATATTATCCCCATAGCTGTGGGTTCATATCCAGATAAAAACACAATCACAAAGCAACTGTCTGGTACAGATAATGAATATGGCATACAGAGTGACCAGGTAGAAAAGCATTCCACACTGTATCGTATTTCACATCACACAATTATTTGACTATTTTCATCTTTTTATTACCTTTGTTCAAATTTCCCTTCAGAATTTGAGAAAAATAGAATATTAATTACTATTATTACAGTTTCACTGTTGATTGAAATGACTGGTGTGATTAAGTATGTGCTACAGCTGAATGCTGCACCTCTGCTCATAATGTTAACAACAGAGATCACACATGACCAAACAAACAAACCCAGTTTACCTGTCATAAATGTTAAAATCGCTCTGCCAACAGAGCAAAAACAAACAAGCTTGAATGTGAATCTCTTCATAAATACTGTCAGGAGAAGGTGAATTATTATTAGAGAATATAATTGTGGTTTGCATTAAATATTCATAACAAAATGTAATAGACACAAACTTTCCATGTTTAAGCTTTGTCTCGACTGTCCAAGAACTCTTTTTCCACGTTACCAGTAACGTTTACTCTCTGCTTTGTATTCTCCAGTGTGTATTCTCCACACTGGAGAATACAAAGAGCTGTCCAAATAACAAAAAACTATTTCAATACTGATTTGCAACACAAAATAAATAACACAGCAGAGAAGATTAAGTAATAGATGCTATTGTTGTGCAAATCTCCAATTTTTATGAATGTTAAATGAATGAATGAATGCAATAACAGCCTGCTATACGGGAAGCGCACAGAACACCATTCAAAACCACTGCTTCAATGCGACCTTGGTGATTCAGGTACACAAACATCTTAATATAATACTTAAATAGAAAGTGGTCCATAAATGTAAAAATCAACAGTACAGTATTTTCCGCACTATAAGGCGCACCTTTAACGAATGGCCTATTTTTAAAACTTTCATTTAAAAGGCGCACTGGATTATAATGCGCACTGTCAGTTTTTGAGAAAATTAAAGGCTTGTATAGGTGCGCCTTATACCGCGGAAAATACTGTACATTATTTGTTACCAGGCTGGATGTTCTTGTGACAATAAATTGGGGGACACTGTCTGAACCGAGGCATCAGAGATACGGAGGAAAAGAGTCAGAAACTGTAAGGCTGCACAGCAATGACCAGAACTACACACTCCAACATCTTTGACACAACACAGGATTTATATTTTACTCAAGATACCGAGCAAAACTTAAGCCACGGTTGCTAACAAACAATCTCAAGTATGAACTGATCATTCAATGCACATGTGTCAAACTCAAGGCCCGGGGCCCAAATGTGGCCCGCTACATCATTTTATGTGGCCCCCGAGCGCATAAAAGGTCAGAGTCTAATAATAACTAGGTCAAAAGCATGCTTTGACCAAAACTACATTTTCCACGATGTAGTTATTAAGCCCATTTTAACTTTGATAAAAACGTTGTGAACAAAGTTAACGTCCTAACTTGTGTTTGATGTTATTTTTCTTTTTTCATTGATAGTTTGATCCTTGATTGATGGAGTTCTGTGGGTTTAATAACCTGAAAAATTAAAACGTGTTTTTTCTGTGTAACTGTAATGTTTGGAACTTGAATGAGTAATAAATTCAGAGTTATTCAACATTAAGGAGTAGTTACATTTATGTTACATTTATTTTACATTACACTGAGTTACATTTAGTTACATTTATTAGTTACATCTGGCCCTTTGCAGACAGCCATTATGCTGATGTGGCCCTCGGTGGAAATGAGTTTGACACCCCTGGTTCAATGGAAGGAATTACATAAATAATGTGAATGTGGAGGCAAAGCAGGTAATCTGTATTCGTTCCAAACTCAGTGTCGTTCAGGAAAACAAAATGGGACTTGAACCAAACCATAAAAATGGTCTTGGACACATGACTGTTGTGTGTCACAGGTATGACAGAGGCAGCAGCCTAGAATGAATGAACCAGAGCGCAGTGATGCTGAATTTACATGAAACCTGATATTGTGATATGAACCAATAATCAATAATCACTAGTTGTAAATGAATGCAGTTCACTCGTCATTTTAACCAGCTAACTGCTGTCACTAGTTAATGGCGCTCATCCTAACTACCATTAAATTACAGCGGCAGTAACCGGTTACTCCTTTATCACATACACCCGCCCGTATCTTACAATACTGCTTCAATAACAACATATGTAATTTATTAACATATGTGACATTAATATGATTTAGCACCAATTTAATGTTGTCTAACAATCCGTAGCCGCTGCTAGCTGCATAGGAACCAGGCTACATGCTAACCTCCCATCCGCGCCAACACAGTCAGGCCTAACAACGCAGTTCCAAACGGCTGCGGACACGGAACAACATTACATCCTCCATCACAGTCAAACACGACCTGGACCTGACGCCAGGAAAAGCCTTCATATCGGTGGAATACCTGTTTGCGGTGGCAGGAATCAAACTGATGCTGGCTGTCTAGTCGGAGAAAGATGCTAGTGTGACCTGCTGTCTCCGGGTGAAGCCCAGTCGAGCTTTATGCAAATATTGCCAGAGCAGTGACAATACGTCACTTCCGCTTGAAAATAAAAAGTGTTCTTCAGTTAACGCGAAGCGTAAATTGATTATATGTTATTGATGCTGGTAAAGCATCAATAAACATTCTAAGTATGTCAAAAGTGCATTGTACATTTAATTTATTTCAATAATTCTCCATTTATTTGAGATATAAAGTTAAAAAATTTAAAAAAATTTAAAAAAAATTGACGCTCTTATTTTGAATAAAGAAAATTCGTATCAACTTCTGGACCAGTTTCCGGTGCCGCTTCCAATGGCAGGGCGGAAACAGGAGACACCACCCTGACCACGTCACAGACAGTGGGAGGCTCACTGTAAACGGAAACACTAGCAAACACTTACGTTTGGTGTAAACTTTTGTCTTTAACAAAGTGGCTTCAAACATTTACATTATATTAATTAAAATAGTATAATAAACTTCCGTGATTACACAGACGCTGATTGGTTGCATTTGAATTAAGCTCCTCCCCAAAACATGAAGTCCTTTCACTGACTGGTTACTGAAGGAGATGTGATTGGCTGCTTTGAATTTAAGCCTTCCCCCAAACTGTGAAAATCTTCGTTCTATTGGTCAATTTCAAGTTTTGTCATAGTATTTTCAACAAGCTTCAAAATGAACCATTGAATATTTATTTCGAGCGCACTGATCCGATTTACATCTATATCTTCAAGGATTTTTTTTTGTTTACTTAATTAATAAAAAGCTTATGTCAGTCAAACGCATATCATCCTTCTGAACCCAGAATTTATATACAATCTGAGTCATTTCTTTTCCAGAATATTTAGGATAACGTATACCATGGCAAACACATGGACAAATTCATGCCCCAATTGGTGTCCACTCACAAGCTTTCTTTATTTTTTTTAATTTACTTTTTCTTTTTTGGCAGAGCCTCAAAAACACATGTAACTGTAGTGATACTGCATGTTGTATGTACTGCTTTGTGTTCGTGTTGCAGGGAAGCTTAGAGAAGGAAAGAGTCCACATGTTTCTAATGTTTGAAGCAACTTGAATATTCGTCAGTTGGAATGTTATACATAAGTACACATTAGTAACATGACTTGGTATGACAAAGAGGGGAAAGCCAATAAATCTCATGTGGTATGAACTTAAAATTGAACTGCACCTGCACTGAAGTTTTGCAGAAGTCCACAGAGTGTCCACCCCTACGGATGATCCATGAATAAAACAAGAAATAAAATAAAACATAGATAATTTAATTGCGGTTTAGAAGCGTCTCTGGGCAAGATACATTCCAAGTGACTGTTTCACTTGTGTGTCTTTGTGTGAGAGATTGTGACGATGGTTTACACTCCTAAACTCAGGTGGTTCTTTGAGTAGTCAAGCAGACTAAAAAGGTGCTATATAATTGCGGTTCTGTCATGAGGTGCATATGCAACACAACAGTGGAGAAGCTTTCATTCATTGTTGAATCGAAAAAAGCCTTTTTCTTCATCTGAGTAGATGAAGCTTCATAAAGCTTTGAAGCCTTTCATCCAATAGGTTCAGTCCAGAGCAAAGCTGGACTAGTAGGACATCTAGTGGACACAAAAATATCAGTTGGCATGAGTTTGAAGTGTGTGGCATTTTGCAGACAGCCTGTGAATAAAAATAAAGGATGGAAAACATGTATATACTAGTGATGGCAGTACACAGTGTGTATATATACTAAAAATATATATACATAGTGTTGATTTTGTTAATTATTTCACATTAATTATATTAATTTGATTTTATTTCCTTTTCTAACTTATTTTATTGGATTTTCTTATTTGATATTTTATTTAATGGCATTATTTTCATTGTTTTGTGGTGCGTCTGTTGTGGTGTTTATTTATTGACTGTGCAGCACTTTTAGTGTTATAAAAAAAAGTGAATTGGATAGAAATGGATCGGAAACCACTTTGTTCATTTTCAACCATTTATTCAAACATCCGGACAGAGCCGATAAACGAGTGGATTCTACCAAACAGATCAGGATGTGTTCCAATCAGCTGATGATCAATCAGTCTGTCTGTCAATGCAGGCAACAAGAGGTGATGGGGAAACGTGACGTCACGTCAGTGGATGAGGTCAGAAGGCTGCAGCTCAGGTGACCTCATGCAGTTCCTCACTTCCTGTTTTAAGTCTCCAGGAAGAAAAAATGAGAATAAAACGTAATAAAATATTTTAATGACACCGTTTAAGTTTGACCACGTTTGCTCAATATTTGTAGTGCGTTTCCTACAGACTCTAATCAATAACCATCGATTACTAGATCCTCATCCTGATGGATTTGATCAGATCACATTCTGGTGCTCCCTGACCCCCGGCTGCAGTCTCTCAGAAAGCTCAGAGCTGTCCTCAGGAACTGAACGACGTGTAGCTGGAAACAAAGACTTGTTATCCCACCGTGAAGTTTGCTTCACGCTGAGTCAAAGCATCAGGTCAAAGAGTCAAAGCATCAGGCCAAAGAGTCAAAGCATCAGGTCAAAGAGTCAAAGCATCAGGCCAAAGAGTCAAAGCATCAGGTCAAAGAGTCAAAGCATCAGGCCAAAGAGTCAAAGCATCAGGTCAAAGAGTCAAAGCATCAGGCCTAAGAGTCAAAGCATCAGGTCAAAGAGTCAAATCAAAACTGGGAGAAGAGACGGCTTCTGTTCGGACCCCTCACCTGTTCTCTGTCTGGAAAGCTTGAACCCAACGGCTGCCATGACGACGAGAGCAGGAACCACTACAGCCATGATGATGATGATGGTGGTGGTGGAGGGGGTCACGTCAGTGGGCTCCTCTGGAGAGAAGACAACAACAACGAGTCACAACCTGAACAGAAGAGCAGGAAATAAAGGTGTCTCCACCTCCACCCCCCGACCCCCGTCTCACCCCATTTGGTCCAGATCTTTCCTTTGTCCAGTCTGGTGACCAAATCATCCTCCACACCGTCCAGCTGAAACACAGTCGTACCTCCTCCAGTCTTCAGGGGCCACCGATGAAAGGTTCAGGTCAACACTGGTCTGGAAGGTCCCATCATGGTTGGGGAGGATCTCTCCGTGGTCCACCTCCTCATGAAGCTCCTCCCCATCTCTCCTCCAGAAGAGTGCAGCTCTGTCAGGATAGAAACCTGTAGCGAAGCAGCTGACTGGAGAGGAGGGGGTCTTCTGGAGGAGGAACACTGAGGGGAGCTCTGGAGGAGGAGCACAAACACACTTTAGATGCTCCTCACCAGGAGTCACTGTCTGTTCTCCTTCTGTTTGATGGGATGGATCTGAAGTGGTGTCTGAGTGTTCATCTTTATTGTTTACTGTTGATCACAAGCACCAGAGAAACATGAAGGTTGTTGGTACGAAACTCCATCAGGTCATGTGATCCTACCTGTTCTCAGCAGAGAGCTCCTCCCATTCTCCAAATGCTTCCTCCCCCACTCAGGACACTCCTGGGTGAGGTAATGCTTCAGGTATTCCATCCAAACTCTGTTATGATCCCATCTGTGTTTGGTGATGAGAGCCTGAGGTCTGGGAGCGATCTAGGACTCTGGTCCTAGATCGCTGGTCCTGGTCTTCAGGTCCAGGACCAGGAAGTCTTCTCCATTATAACCATGCTGCTGAAAACCAGTAACCTCTCCAGTCTCATCGTCCCACTCACAACCAGACATCCACTGGACAATATGGAAACCTGAGAGAGAAAGACTCTCAATGGAGTTATTCTGATCCAGTCTCAGTGATCTCTGCTGGTTATTATGGGATGGACAGAAACACTGGATCAGTGAAGTCCAGCAGCATCCAGTCGTCTGTCAGGAATGTTTGTGCTGAGTCAGCAAAAGACGCCGCCATCGAGCAATTTGATTGACAGAGGAACAATAGTGTGTGTGTGTGTGTGTGTTTACTTCCTACAGCATGAAAACATAAACAATATTTTATCAATACAAAACATAAAAAAACCCTTCAGATTGGTTGAAACGCTTCTTTAAAGTTTCAGTGTTGCCTTTGTCCCATTCATGGTTTATCTCATTGATCCTAGTGTTCCTGGTCCAGTACTCAGGATCATCTGCTGTGATTTTCTCCATCCAGTCCTGTCTAGGTTCTGATCTCTTGGTGTTACTGTCATAATGAACAATCTGAACGTCATCAATCAACCCAACAGACACAAACTCTGGGAAGTTTGGGACTCCAGAAGATGTAGTTTGGAAATAATTCATAGAGTGAGTCACTGAAAGAAACAGAAACATGATTTGTGTTTTATAAACCAGTGAAACATTTGATTTTCCTGCACACAGAACCAACAAGAACTCGGCTCCAGTAAAGTTGTTCTGATGCCGTCTGTTGTTCAGTCAGTTCTTCTCTGGTTTCATCGAGTCTCCTTCCTGTTGCTCTTGTTGTTTCTGATGATCAGCTGATAACTGGAAGAATTTTTAGATTCACAATCCTTCGTGTCGTCTGCTGTCTGAATACAAGGAGGTCATATTTCTGTGTTCTGTGTCACGTCAAGAATGTTGAACAAACCGGGTCTGGAACAAATCTACCCTGGAACAAATCTACCCTGTAACAAACCTACCCTGGAACAAATGTACCCTGGATCTACCCCAGAACAAGTTTACCACAGAACAAATCTACCCTGGAACAAATGTACCCTGGAACAAATCTACCCTGGATCTACCCCAGAACAAATCTACCCTGGAACAAATCTACCTTGGAACAAATCTACCCTGGAACAAATCTACCCTGGAACAAGTCTACCCCAGAACAAATCTAGCCTTGAACAAATCTATCCTGGAACAAACCTACCCTGGAACAAATGTACCCTGGATCTACCCCAGAACAAGTCTACCACAGAACAAATGTATCCTGGAACAAATCTACCCCAGAACAAATGTACCCTGGAACAAATCTACCCTGGAACAAATCTACCCTGGAACAAATCTACCCTGGAACAAATCTACCCTGCAACAAATCTACCCTGGAACAAATCTACCCTCGATCTACCCATGCTGGATCCTGGATGAGCTGCTCACACAGGATTTACTGCTCAGCTTTCAGACGACAGCTCGGTCACGCCTGAACATTTCTCTGGTGCAAACATGTCAGGATGTCCATCAACAGAGCCCTGAATCCATCCAGCAGGCTACAAACACACCAAACACGTTCTCTTTCTCGGAAATCACGTGAACTCACCTCCCGCCACAACAGGTACACCTGTTCCCAGGAGAACCACCAGAACCAAGGTCGTCATGGTGACCAGCCGCATCTGCAGCTCCGAACACACAACAACCGACAAGAGTCTCTGATGAAGCTTCCAGTCCGACCGTCCTTCTGAGCCAATGGCAATTTAGCCTGAGCAGTGACGTCACTGGTTCCTGGGCAGAACTGACTGCCACAGGTTGGGAATGGTGAGTTAAAGTGAACGGAGCTGATGTTAAAGTGCGCCAGAGGATGGGGGGTGGGGGGTTGCTTGGCTTCCGGTCGAACCCTGTGCGAAGCTGGGGTTGGACCACACACGTAGTGAGGCGTGCAAGTGTGGTGGCCGCCTTTCCAATTCTCTTGTCAAGCTCCACGTCTAAGGAGAGGGTGTCGGTGACAGTGGAGCCTAGATACGTGAAATGATGGACCACATCAAGCTCGTAATCATCGATGGTAATGATTGGTGGTGGTTCTGTTCCTTGTCCCAGTACGTTAGTCTTTTTCAGGCTGATGGTGAGCCCAAAGTCTTTACAAGCCTGGGAGAAACAGTCCATCAGTGACTGGAGTTCTTGCTGAGTGTGGGAGCCTATTGCTGTGTCGTCGGCAAATAGCATGTCTCTTATTAGGGCTTCATGGACTTTGGTCTTGGCTCGAAGGCGGGCAAGGTTAAAAAGCCTGCCATCTGATCTTTTATGCAGGTAAATCCCTTCTTTTGATGTGCCAAATGCATGTTTTAGAAGCAAGGCAAAACAGATTCCAAAGAGGGTTGGGGCAAACGCTCAGCCCTGTTTGACGCCGCTGCTGATGTTGAATAGCTCAGAGGTGCTGCCGTTGAACTGCACGGTCCCCTGCATGTTGGTGTGGAAGGACTCAATCAGGCTGAGTAGTTTAGGAGGGCAGCCAATTTTAGATAGAATTCTGAAGAGACCCTCTCTTGTTGACGTCTGTGTAGGTTCTCAGTCAGAGATCGAAGGCTTTGTCAGATCGATGAAGGCGATGTACAGGGGCATCTGCTGCTCTCTGCACTTCTCCTGAAGCTGACGGAGGGAGAAGACCATGTCTATTGTTGATCTTTCAGCACGAAAGCCGCACTGCGACTCTGGATAGACACACTCAGCTAATTTCTGTAGTCAGACCAGAATGACCCGAGCAAAGACTTTGTCCACAATGCTGAGTATGGAGATGCCCCTGTAGTTGTTGCAGTCACTGCGTTCTCCCTTGTTTTTGTAGAGGGTGACAATCTTAGCATCCCTCCTGTCTTGTGGTACGGCCCCGTCGTTCCATTACTCACAGAGGACTTCATGTAAAGCCTGTAATATACCCTATACCGGTACCTACCGGAGGTGTGCCGGGCATAGCCTCGCGTCATGTTCTCTGATTGGTCCATCGCTCCCGGCGTACGTAGTGACGTAATACGTCCTATGTCGGCGGACAATGGCCGATCTGGCGGATCGCTGACTAAAGTCACACAAAAAACATTTTTACAGATTTTGTAACTCAGTGAACACATAAGATGCTTCATGTTAAAAGGCGCAGTGTTGATTTTTGAGAAATTTTAAGGCTTTTAAACGCGTCTTATGATGCGCAAAATACGGCAGCTACATATTTATATTTACATGGTAAGTTATTAATGGTTCCGGAACTTTAGTTTGTTTTTCTAACCAGTTCAGGAACGTCAGTTTATGGGTGGAACGCAAAACCGGAAACGTTATAATTCCGTTTCTGTTCGGAACGAACCAATTGGCCAAAAATTCTGGTTCAAAGCCCTGAGTCGTTGTCAAGCTCTCCCATGACAGGTAGGCTTTTTATGTCCTCAAGGTCTGAAGTTAGTGTTGATTATGTACTGATATTGTTTCACATTAATTGTTTTAATCTGATTTTATTTCCATTTTTAACTTATTTTAACTCATGTTATTGGATTTTTATTTAATATTTTATTTAGTGGCATTATTTTCATTGTTTTATGGTGCGTCTGTTGTGTTTATTTATTGACTATGCAGCACTTTTAGTGTTATAGAAAAAAAGTGGATTGGATAGAAATGGACTTCACTTTCATCAGTTATGGAACATCAGCAACAACATCCAAAAAGAAAAAAAAAGGGTTGACGGGTAGAAGCCATTGGCTTGTTAAATTCCCGTCTCCTGAATCAACAACATCTCTGTCATTACAACACATCATCAACCAGATTCATACATCACATATCACATGTAAGTTATTTGATTTTGGTACATTGTTGTTTTGAATCGTCCATTCAGTCCGATAGACGTGTGTTTGCACACGTCTTTATCAGTTCACTGTCTCGTTGGCTGCACTAAGGTCACAGTGATATTTTTCCATAGGCATGACACATGTAGTTTAATTAACCGTAATAATTGGTTTATTAAATAATAATAATTAACCATGCAAATTCAAGTTTTAAAAGCTTTTTTAAAGGCAGATAGAGTTCCTAGACTCCTAACTTCGTTGTCCAGTTTATTCCAAAGTTTAACGCAAATGAAAATGTTTTTAATGTAGTTCTTGCTTTCTTCTGTAAAAATGCTGTGTTTCCTCTTAGTTGGTAGTTGGATTCATTATTCTCAATTTGTGATATCTTGTGGTAAACAATTATTGGCTGCTTTAGGCTTAAGTGGTACAGTTTTATAGCTTATGATGTCATGTATTTTCAGTAGTTGAGATTTAACAATTAATTGATTTGTTTGAGCTCTATAATGTTCATTGTGAATGATTCTTATGGCTCTTTTCAGGATCAGAAAAAAAGATTGTAAGCCACTTTTATATGTGTTTCCCCACAGTAGTTGAGGTAGGGCAGGATTAGTGCACAATAAATTATATGGACTGCCTTCTGATTTAATAACCTTTGAGTTTTCCAGATATGCATACACTTCTGGCTAACTGTTTCTGCAATTGTCTCATATGAGGTTTCCAATTTAGCATCTCATCAATAATCACTCATTTCAATTCTGAATTCAGCAACCCGCTCAATATTAACCCGCTAATCTAACGGTTAATAATCAGTTCTTAATTTAACTTTTAACAAGTAGTTATTGATCCAGCTGTTATCAACTGGTTTTTAATCTAATTGTTAATAACCAATTAAATTAATAACCAAGTATTTAACCAGAGTTATTTCAAGACTCATGACATAACTCATTAATAGACTTAAATTGTAGGATTAGTCTGAAATAAAGGGCAGTGAGGAAGTCCCGCTAAAGTTAAAGTCGCCAGATACATCTCCTCTGTCACCCAACAGGAGCTTTGACGCACCCGACAGGTGCATGTTATTGTTATCATCACTATCTTCATTATCACCATCTTGTGCAGATACACAGCAGCAAATGGACCTTATTTTACTCTCTATCCAGCGGCAAAACGTGTTGCGCTCGGCTGCCTTTCTGGCCTCGGCCGCCTGGCGTTCGAACAATCTCTTCTCCATCCCCTCCAGCTCGCAGCGGAGCTGCTTCTCTATCTGCTTCATCATGCTCTTCATCTGCCTCTTGTTCTCCTTTCTCTCTTTCATGATCTGCTCTTGAATCTTGTTCATCTCCTTCTCATATTTCTCCTGAATCTTCCTCTCCAGCTCCTCCCTCTCTTTCTGGATCTTTTCTTGGTTCTCCTTCTGGATGCGTTGCTTCTCCTCCTCGATGGCCCTCTCGGCCTCTTGGAACATCTCGTTGGTGTAGTGGCTTCCTCCATTCTCTTCCACCATACATCTGATCTTCTGGAGCAGCTTGGTGACCTGAGAGCGATTCTCTATCTCGTTGTTGAAGACGTGGTAGCGACTGCTACATCTGTCCACCAGCTGCTGCAGCTCTGGACTGTCAGCCAAGAACTTCTCTATGGTGTCCTTCAAAAGGTCTCCGCCAGTGAAGAGCACCATGCTGTATCTGTCTGCCGCCTGGCCAAAGATCTCCTGGATCTTCTGTACCGTCTGCTTTTCCTCGTCGGTGTATCTGCCCAGCCGGACGACCACCAGGAACACGTGGGGTCCAGGAGAGGCGAAGGAGATGCACTGGCAGAGATCTTTGACGGTTTTGTCGTAGCTGAACCTGGTGTCGAACAGGCCCGGGGTGTCGATGACGGCCACCTTCTGCCCGTCCACCGTACCTTTACCTTTGAGACGAGATACGATTCACTGTTATTGACCCCCGGTGGGGGAAATACCGTCTGAGGGGACCATCAACGTACAACAACACAACCAAACAACGTGCTATAGAACGACATGAATTTGCAATTTTGGTGACTTAAAAAGTTCCGTCAGTGACACGAGCGTCATGGTCTCTGAACTTCTTGTGAGTGATTCGTTGGGTACAAAAGGCCACAAACGCTCCGATGGGGAAGTTGAAGGAGCTCAGCACAGATCTGAAAGAGCAAACCACCGACTTGAACAAGTCAGGAAAGTCACTTGGAGTCAGCAGCAGCTGCAGGTCCCAACAGCAACAGTGCAAATTATTGTGAGTTTAGGTTTGTTTTTTCACTGAGACCATCACGGGGAAAATGCAAGCTAGCACCTGCTGCTGAGAGAAAACTGGGCAGGAGGGTGAAGAGTCAACTGAGAACCACCAACAAGCAGATCAGCCAAGAATTAGAAGCTGCTGGAAGACACCCATGGTGGTGAAACAGAGTCAAGTGTTCTGTTTCACCACCATGGACTGGGATATTGCCTTGCAAGACCCCTAGCACACATCAAAAGTGGTCATGGAACGGCTAAATCAGGCTAGTGTTAAGGTAAGGCCTTCCCAAAGTCCTGACTCCACCTTCCTGAGGACAATGCTGAAGAAACAAGTCCACATCAGAAAGCCAACAAATTTCACTGAACTGCACCAATTTAGTCAAGAGGAGTGGTCAAAGACTTAACCAGAAGATAACGATGGTTACCAAAAGGACCTGATTGAAGGGATGTGTATTTTTGATCCAGCAGATTTGGTTTCATTTTCAGTTGAGCCACAATAAAGTCAAAGAACCACACTTCTTGAATATTTTTTGTGATAAAAACAATTCTATTCCAATCCTTACATCAGGGACAAATCAGAGTCTTGGAAATACACCAGTCCCTCACTATAACTCGGTTCATGTTGCAGTTTCAAGGATTGTTTTACAGCAGTTTTCATGCTTTTTCTTTTACATTGTGTTCTGCATCCTGATTGGCTGTAGACCACTGTCTATCAGTCTCCTCCTGTACAGTGCAGAAGGGGTTTAGCCTGCCCAATGGACAAAAATCTTGGAGTGCCCAACAAATGTTCTGCACCTTAAAGGCACCTGCGGTAGCAGCCAAGAGATGGAGGTAGATGCTAACAATCGTATTAAAAGTTGGACTTGTGGACATGCTAACAGAAGGTAGACATTACACGGCTGGAGGGCAACTTTACAGAATAAATGAGGTAAATAACATGGAAACGACAATAAGCAGCAAAAAGTTTCAAAAAAGAGGAAAATGAGCTGTAAATGTCTGAAAAAAGACCATCTTTGTGAATCAGTGATGGTAGGAACAAGAACATGATGCTGGAGACCAATATTAGCCATACAGAATAATAATACTGGACTGATTTTTCTTCTAAGTTTGGTATTTAAACAAGAGAGAAAAATGTGAAGATGTTAATGCATCTGAGAAAAGTGTATGAAGTGTGTAGTGATGAGTTTAAAGCCTTAAAACAGCTAGATTAATAATAATAAAAAAGTGATCCTGTATGTGTCTGGAGTGTCTGAAAAGCTGAGGAGGATCTTTAACAAACACAAGGTCCCTGTTTATTTCAAGCCGGGCAACACCCTCCGACAAAGACTGGTCCACCCAAAAGACCCCACACCATACAGTCAGAAGAGCAATCTGGTGTATGCAGTAAAATGCAGCGAGGAATGCTCCGATGTCTACATAGGGGAAACCAAGCAACCACTACACAGACGCATGGCTCAACCCAGAAGAGCCAACACATCAGGACAGGACTCAGCAGTCTTCCTTCACCTCAAGGAAGAGGGTCACTCATTTCAGGATACCAATGTTCAGATCTTGGACAGGGGAGATAGATGGTTTGAGAGAGGAGTGAAAGAGGCCATCCACGTCAAAGTGGAGAAGACATCTCTGAATAGAGGGGGTGGTCTGCGACATCACCTTTCTCCCATTTATAATCATGTCCTTTCGACACTCCCAAAAAGATTGTCTCAGCAGATTGACCCAGGTGATGTGTCTCATGTTAATGACCCTCATTAGCATATAAAGGTATAACTCACATCCCAACGACCCCCTTTGGACCCCCATCAACAATCGTTGAGGAGCCAGACGGGTTTTAGCGACGTTCGTTGGAATGTGAATAGCACTGACCACACCCCACAGGGTTAATAATCTGACCACATCCCACAGGGTTTATTAGCTGGGACTTTATCAGCCACTCTCTGAACTGAAGAAGTCTCTTGGATGAGAGACGAAACGTCTTCAAGAACTTTCTTAACGTCAAGTGGATCGACTCAACAGCTTTTGGATAACCATGACCTGGATGACTGAGAACCTACACAGACAAATAAAAAACTAAATCTGACAACTTATCTTTGAAACGTAACTCCTGCGTTAAATGAGGGACGACTGTAACTGGACACCCAACACAACCATGACATTATGTTCTTTACCTGTGTGTAAACTCCGGACCACATGTAACATGTCCACCTTACGATGAACTGAGTCGGTACATTCTAAAATAGTTCACTGTCCACACGCCACACCTACACATTGTTGAACATGCCAACAACCAGAGCTGCTGTTGTTGAACATCTCCACACTCCCCACGTCAACGGCAGAGTTTGAGCGTGATCCTGAAGCTAATCGGACCATCGTCCACACAGAAAATGAAACATCTCTTTTTACGTTCCTGTGTCTAAATATGAACATCCAACTGTTGATTCGTTATTTTTCATGATTAATAAATAACACCCCCCCTCTGCATTTACCTTTCTCACAGTCCACAGTCAGAGAGTTCGCACCAAATCTGGACTCGAAGCACTGTCGCCCCAGGATGGTGTTTCCAGCAGCGCTCTTCCCACTGCCCGTCTTCCCCACCATCACCATCCTCACCTCCTCGTTATTGGTTCTGATGAAGCCTGTGAATGAGAGAATCCATCCATCCATCAACTACTATTTACCAGGAGTAGCTGCAGTTCTCACCCACGTTCAGAACTCACCCGGGTCTTGGGGCCCGTTCATGTTGAGACGGTCGTTCATGTCTGGTTTCCTGTCAGACGGAGATTCTGAGCTGGTCTGGAGTCTGCAGTGCTTTATAGGCAACAAGCCACGCCCACAAGGTTCTGCCGAAAGTGAAACTAAAACAAATGTCTTTACAAAGATGATATTTAGTGTTTAGGTGTGACGTCTGGACGTGCTTTATTTTATCAATCACGATGACAACCTTCATCTCTCGGTCTGACCATACTGTAAGATAAGGTGGACGTGTGTGTGTGTGTGTGTCTGTGTGTCAGTTTGTAACCTCCTCTTTCTCTTTCCTGCATCCAAACTGGTGATTAAGATTAAGATTAAAGATTGAACATCCTTTTGTTAGTTCTTATGTACCGTTTACACGTAAACACTTCTGGATTTCTGGAAAAGTCCCCGCCCACCCAGCAGGGTAATTCCGTTGGTTGAATTCTGTTTGTCTTCCTTGTGTGTCGTCATCACTGCCTCCAATTTGTTTATTGTTGGGAATTTCTATTAAACAATGGAAATGACTGCAAAACACATCTGCTTACACAAACATATACAGGACAACACTTAGTCCTTGTCTATCACACAATTTTCTGAACACAAAAGTACAGAACAAGCACATCAGATAGATAACTAGAACTGATCCATGTGAGGCTGAGTCAGGCTGCTGGTGAGCTCATTCTTCAAGGACAGTCTAACCCAAACACTATAAAGATCAAATGAACATTCGGGGCTCTTCTCCAGAGGCTTGTTGCTGCATCTGCTGAAAAGCCCAATGCTGTTTTGTTCAGAGTAAAACTCTAACAAACTGGTGTGACCAGTGACTCCAGAGAGGTGGCATTCTTTGCAAGAACCAGGTGGTATCTGATTCTGCAAAGGTAAGCCGAAAGCTTTTCTAAAATTATGTCAGATAGTCTGCCTCGTCTATCACGAGTCTGTGAAAATTTCGTTGCAAATAGGCACCAGTTCAACATAAATATATATGTAGTTGTGTTTTATATTGTAAAAAAGTTGGTCAGGAAGGGAAACTGAGAGTCCCGGGTTAAAGGCCCTGGTGGGAGTTGGTGGACCCCACCTAAATAGGTTTGGATACCTTACATTTCATCGGGTTTGGAGGTGTCCTGGGTCACGTCGGTGCACTGGCCCTAAAAGGTTGAAAATCCCATGATCGCATGGCGTCGTAGGCACAAATATATCTGGAGGGAATTTTATTCCTGAAGCATCAGGGGGGGGACTATAAACTAAGAGAAGTAAGAAATAAGTGCTATAGTAATGAGTGAAAAACAATTCAAATAAAAGTGTAAAGGAGAAATACCGTGACCCCACCGTAGGTACAAAAGCAGAATTTTGGGTTTAAAGCCCTGTACGCGACACAATATAGATCTGTTTAAAGCAAATGGCTCAAAAATTGGGATTTGCTATCCCACTGTGACAAAGTTCCGGCCTGTCACGTAATAAATCTGTCTGGGAAATTACCATTTTCACTCTTTTTTTTTACATGATTTTTGTGTTACATGCAGGATATATATACAGTGCATTTGTGCAGGCCCCTGAAACACACAAGGGGCCTGTTTGCATGCAGTTAGTATCACAGCACAACAGTATCACAGCACATCACAGCATATGGGGAGGCAGACAGTGAAGGGCAGCCACTTCAGGTAGCGCCCCAACTGAGCAACTTGTAAGGGGATTGCGCCTTGCTTAAGGGCGCCATGGCAGTGGCTGGGGGGTGAGCTGACACCTCCCACAGTCAGCTTACACTCTTGATTGTCGAGGGTCTGGCAGGAGCGGGAATGGAGTCACCGATGTCTGGATGGAAGACGTCTGCTCTACCGCTGAGCCACTGCCGCCCCCCCAACATAAACTGAGGGCAATCCAATAAACCAGGCGGACAAACCCGAGAAGGAGTACGCAGCAGGCAGGGTCCAGGGAAACAGGCAGAGTCAAACACACGAGCAGAATATGCGGGATACAACCACTGAAAGGTCAGGACGAACACTAACAATCTGGCAGGCCACAGAAGGCAGGGCCAGCATATGAAGAGTGGTGGCTGATTGGGGGAGTGACTGCAGGTGAGCGAAGGGAAGGCAGGTGCAGGGAATGAACTGATTGCAAATGAGACCGGATCTGAAATGACATGATATGCTAGTGACAGGAAAAAACAAAGAGGAAGTAGTCCGGAGACGTGACAAAATCTAATCAACCAGCGAATTATTCAGAGTCTTCTTCTTCTTCTTCTTTTCCTTTCGGCTTTTCCCTTCAGGGGTCGCCACAGCGAATCAATTGCCTCCATCTAACCCTGTCCTTTGCATCCTCTTCTCTCACACCAACTACCTTCATGTCCTCTTTCACTACATCCATAAACCTCCTCTTTGGTCTTCCTCTAGGCCTCCTGCCTGGCAGTTCAAAACTCAGCATCCTTCTACCAATATATTCACTATCTCTCCTCTGGACATGTCCAAACCATCTCAGTCTGGCCTCTCTGACTTTATCTCCAAAACCTCTAACATGTGCTGTCCCTCTGATGTACTCATTCTAAAAAGGGGAAAAAGGTTAGAAGCCCCCAGGCTCTAAGACAATAAAATTAGGCCACATAAGTTAAAATCACCCAATCGAGGTTTAAAGTCCAAATGTATTAATAAATTTGTGTTTCTAGCATTTAGAGCACTGTCTAGACGGCTAAAGTCTTAAATTGTAGGAAAAGAAAGTAAGAATAGGAATTAGGTGTGGTCCGAGTGCAAAGACGTCAAATAAAATTAGTTTACATTGGGTAGAACCGGTAGAACCACTGAATGCTAAAATCAACAAGCAAACGAAACTATTGAAAGACTGAACAAATGGTTTGTAAATCTGATTGAAGGTCTGATGTGACCATAATCTGATTCCAGACCAATGAGCTCACAAATAATGAACATAATAAAAATAAGTATAAAAATATCAGGCCTTTAAAACAAGTGTTAAAACACCTTTTAAGAAAAGAGTGAACAGAAAGAAATTTGGAACAATGGAAGGGGTGTGATCCAAGATTGTGTTTCCTTCAAATTGTATTGAAAAGAGCAAAACACATCCCGTCCTGTGTGTGAAATTGTGGTTGACAAGTGAAGGGCCCTCCCACGACAGCCAGAACTCATGACCAAGGAAATAGTTCTATTTATCTTGAAAACAAGGGTAACATTCCATTCGGGGACATGCCAACTCAAACTAGGAAAGAACTGTAGTTGTAAGTGCTGTAAGTGAGGGGGAAGGGATATCAGCGGTCCCTGTTGAAAGGTCATGAGAGCAATAGAAAGTTGATAAGGGTGACAGTGACCTGACAAAGAGGACATTGAAGAAAAAACTAAGTAGGGAAAGAGAGGAAAGAGAAAGATGTTGCCACTTCTATGACATACCAAAAGAAAATTAGTGATTTAGAAACAGACTTTCGAAAAACAGTTTCAATTAGCTAAAGCTTAATTGCAAACTAACAAGACTCAAACCAAGACAAATAGTTCCTACCCCAAATTGGGCAGGAAATGTGCGCTTGTGTCTCTCCTTTCTCCCATACAGATTTACCATGTGTCCGAGGCTGAGGTGATGACATGGTCACACCTGGACTTATACTCAATGATGCTGAACAGGACAAAGAGTTTCTGGCCCTTGCACTCTTGAGCAGCGGTCCCCAACCTTTTTAGCTCCACGGACCGGTTTCATCTAAGAAAATATTTCCACAGACCGGTCTTCATTTGCTGGATAATCGACAGCTGTAGTCTAATAATAAATCATCCGCAGTGGTTTCATGTAAAATGCAGACATCAACAGACAAACAACTTTTTTTCATAAATTGATAATCAACATCTCTGTAAACAATATAATTGTAAAAAATGATTATATTAAAATCTTGATTGAAGTGACTGCACTGATATGGTTTATTTTGAAATATAGCAACTTATAATCAGTTCATTCAACGTAGGAGAAATACTGATCATTTCCAATCAAAGGGTGAACAAGTCAATCAAATAATAAAAATTAGAATGAGAATTAGTGGTGGGGGACCTCTGATCTAGGGGTAACGGAGACAATGACACCTGAAGTGTGTTCTGGACGTCCGGTCTACTCCAGTTTGGTTTTCTTTATGGTCACTGCAGAAAATCCCACTTCACAGAGACCGGAGGTTGGAAATGGAATCAGGGTTTAAGATACTTTTTGGGGCGATCTCAGGATAATCTGCCTTGACTTTAATCCAGAACACCAGAGGAGTTGTGGGCGCTTAATTTAAGGGTAACGGCTGGGAACCTGTCACGTGACCCAGACCTGTCAAGCGGGACAGACGCATGCATTTGTCTGTTCCGCACAGACGTCACTTTTCAAAATAAAACATCTTTCAGATTCCAAAATGAATAAAACGGAATTACAGTCAACCCTTGGCTTTCGAACGCTTCTGTTCTCGACCAAATCGGTTTTCGACCAGAAAATCTGAGAATTTTATGTCTCTGAACTCGACCAAAATTCGGCTCTTGACCAAACCGAAAGAAGCCGAGGGTGCCTGAACGAGACTCACTCGGGAGCGGAGCGAACTCGAATGCCCAGGATGCTTCCTCCATAGCGTATTCGTGTTCAACATTCGATAAGATATGTTTTATTAAAATAAAACACAGTGTCTATTTCTACCCTTTTTTATTCATGGTAAACAGTATACAGTGCAGTTTATGGTGTAAAATAGTAAAAAAAAACTTAGAAAAAGTTGTTTTTTAGACTTTGAACGGGTTAAAATTATTTACATTAATTATAATATAATAATTTCGGATTTCGAACGACTCGCTTTTCGAACAGCCTTCTGGAACGGATTATGTTCGAAAACCGAGGGTTGACTGTAATGTAAATTATTTTTCCTTTCTGTGCGGCCCGTTACCAAATGACCCATGGAGCGGTACCGATCTGTGGCCCGGGGGTTGGGAACCACTGCTCTTGAGGCCAGTCCAGTCTACAGAGATACTATTGGCATCCCACATGGAGTTCCAGATGAGTATAAATTGACAAATCAAATTCCAGTTGGCTTTGAGTCAATCTTTGTTTGGATCATTCCCAGTTAAAACATTGACAGGTTAAACATCTGACAAATTTCACGAGAAACGGATTTGAGGGTGTACATGTTCGGTTTTCTGCCACCTCATTAGTTGATTATCAAAATAGAATTGTTATAGACTCTCTATTGGCTGAAAAAGGGGGTGCTTGTTTTCTGTGGATGTTGTTGTCTTTCTTGCATTCAACAGTTACTCCGAAGAGGTATCAATCGAGCGGTTGGCAAATTGGAAATGTCCCCATCAGATGGCAGAGCGGGAAGCCCTATTGGCGCCCGACTCCAACGAGGGAGATTTTGCGCAGCTGGCCATCATCCATCCCTCTGCTGGAGAGGAGGGCCAGCTTTAGTCAGGGTCTACATTCACATTCACAATGTTGCTAATGCTAATACATGTTCACGCTGCTGCAGGGACATTTTTGTTGGTAATTTTGTGCTCATATGAGGACTGTGGAGGTAAAAGGGGGGTTAATATTGTTTAAGCTACCACAGACCCGATAATTAAGCTTTGCTGAGTCCATATGGCTCATAGGGAAGGTTCCCATCTGTTGTTCCAGGTCAAAACGCATAACTATAGACATTTCCACATTGTTACACACACTCTCCACTGCCTGTGAAATGGGGTGTATGCTAAATCCCTTTCAGTAGGGGTGCCATATTCTCAGCAGCTGGAGTGAACATGCAGGATCACCATACTGAGTTTGTGAGGAGACCCAGTTCGGCCACCTCAACAGGGAGAGTTGTTCCGAATTTCTATTAAACAATGGAAATAACCAGAAACACATCTGCTTAGACAAACATGGACAGCACAACACTTAGTTCTTGTCTATTACATAATTTTCTGAACACGGTGGCGCAGTGGTTAGCGCTGCCGCCTCACAACACGGCGGATCCAGGTTCGAGTCTCGCTCTGTGCGGAGTTCGCATGCTCTCCCTGTGTCTGCGTGGGTTCTCTCCAGGTTCTCCGGCTTCCTCCCACCTCCAAAAGCATGCGCTTCAGGTTGATTGGCCGGTCCAAATTGCCCGTAGGAATGGGTGTGTGAGCGCATGGTTGTATGTCTTTGTATGTGGCTCCGCGGTGCACTGGCGTCATGCCCGTAGTGTCCCCCGCCTCACACCCTATGCCGCCGAGATAGGCTCCGGCTTCCCATGACCCGCTGCAGCAGAATTAGCGGTGGTAATCAGAAGATGACTGATTGACTGATACATAATAACTGAGGCTGAGTCAGGCTGCTGGTGAGCTTGTTCTTCAAGGACAGTCTAACCCAAACACTATAAAGATCAAATGAACTTTCAGGGCTCTTCTCCAGAGGTTTGTTGCTGCGTCTGCTGAAGAGCCCAGCGCTGTTTCCTCACCAACTTGATAAGTGCTGAACTTCTTCATTAAACCTTGTTTGGAATACAACTTGTCTCATCATTGAAGATACACCTCTCAACCAAGCTAAAGAACCCAAGAGGGTTTTGTTCAGTGTAAAACCCTAACACTATCATGACTGTCATCACCACTGTCTTTAATATATCCATTTTAGCTGTCCTCACCACTGTCTCTGCTCCGATTCTCTGTTTCACCCAATGGAGAGGCCAGCTTGGTGTGAGAAGGATATTACTCAACAATTCCACTCGTTTGTTACACTTTTCCTAGTCAAAAGCAACTGGAATAGTAGCAGTTGAAATAGTGGGGCTAGCGGCAGTAGTAATGAATATAGTGGAATTCTGTAGTGGAATTATCGAATGTAGCCGCACGAGGGCACAAGCCCGGATAGAGGAGTTAGGAGTACAGGCAGATGCAGCGTAAGGTGAAAGTAGAGGTGGCAAAGGCCAAACAAGGGGCTTATGATGACTTGTATGCTAGGTTGGACAGGAAGGAGGGAGAGACTGATCTATACAGGTTGGCAAGACAGAGAGACAGAGATGGGAAGGACGTGCAGCAGGTTAGGGTGATTAAGGATAGGGATGGAAGTCTATTGACAGGTGCCAGTAGTGTGATGGGAAGATGGAAAGATTACTTTGAAGAGTTGATGAATGTGGAAAATGAGAGAGAACAAAGACTAGAAGAGGTGACTGTTGTGGACGAGGAAGTAGCAAAGATTAGTCAGGGTGAAGTGAGGAGGGCACTGAAGAGGATGAAGAATGGAAAGGCAGTTGGTCCTGATGATATACCTGTAGAGGTTTGGAAGTGTCTAGGAGAGGTGGCAGTAGAGTTTCTGGCTGGGTTGTTCAACAGGATCTTAGGTAGTGAGAAGATGCCTGAGGAGTGGAGGAGAAGTGTGCTGGTGCCCATTTTTAAGAACAAGGGAGATGTGCAGAATTGTGGCAACTACAGAAGAATAAAGCTGATGAGCCATAAAATGAAGTTATGGGAAAGAGTAGTCCCCTCCTTAAGTCGTCACCTTATCGTGGTGGAGGGGTTTGTGTGTCCCAAGGATCCTAGGAGCTAAGTTGTCTGGGGCTTTATGCCCCTGGTAGGGTCACCCATGGCAAACAGATCCTAGGTGAGGGACCAGACAAAGGACTGCTCAAAGACCCTAAATGATGAGTACTAACAGTGGAACACCAGGACTGGAGGTGGGGCTCGAAGGCGAGCGCCTGGTGGCCGGGCCTGCACCCATGGGGCCCGGTCGGGCGCAGCCCGAAAGGACAACGTGGGTCCCTCTTCCCATGGGCTCACCACCTGTGGGACGGGCCATAGGGGTCGGGTGCATTGTGAGCTGGGCGGTGGCTGAAGGCAGGGACCTTGGCGATCCGTTCCCCGGCCACAGAAGCTGGCTCTTGGGACGTGGAATGTCACCTCTCTGGCAGGGAAGGAGCCTGAGCTGGTGTGTGAGGTCGAGAAGTTCCAACTAGATATAGTCGGGCTCAACTCCACACACAGCTTGGGCTCTGGTACCAGTCCTCTCAAGAGGGGTTGGACTCTCTTCCACTCTGGAGTTGCCCATGGTGAGAGACGCCGAGCAGGTGTGGATATACTTATCGCCCCCCGGCTTGGCGCCTGTACATTGGGGTTCACCCCGGTGGACGAGAGGGTAGCCTCCCTCCGCCGTCGGGTGGGGGGACGGGTCCTGACTGTTGTTTGTGCTTATGCACCAAACAGCAGTTCAGAGTACCCACCCTTTTAGGAGTCCTTGGAGGGAGTGCTGGAGAGCGCTCCCACTGGGGACTCCATCATTCTGCTGGGGGACTTCAATGCTCACGTGGGCAACGACAGTGAGACCTGGAAGGGTGTGATTGGGAGGAACGGCCCCCCTGGTGTTCGGTTATTGGACTTCTGTGCTTGTCACGGATTGTCCATAACAAACACCATGTTCAGACATAAGGGTGTCCATACGTGCACTTGGCACCAGGACAGCCTAGGACGCAGTTCGATGATCGACTTTGTGGTCGTGTCATCTGACTTGCGGCCGCATGTCTTGGACACTCGGGTGAAGAGAGGGGCGGAGCTGTCAACCGATCACCACCTGGTGGTTTGTTGGCTCCGATGGTGGGGGAAGATGCCGGTCCGACCTGGCAGACCCAAACGTATTGTGAGGGTTTGCTGGGAACGCCTGGCGGAATCCCCTGTCAGAAGGAGTTTCAACTCCCACCTCCGGCAGAACTTCACCCACGTCCCGGGGGAGGCGGGGGACATTGAGTCTGAGTGGACCATGTTCCGTGCCTCCATTGTCGAGGCGGCCGACCACAGTTGTGGCCGTAAGGTGGTCGGTGCCTGTCGTGGCGGCAACCCCAGAACCCGCTGGTGGACATCGGCTGTAAGGGATGCCGTCAAGCTGAAAAAGGAGCCCTATCGGGCCTTTTTGGCCTGTGGGACTCCTGAGGCAGCTGATAGGTACCGGCTGGCCAAGCAGAATGCAGCTTTGGTGGTTGCTGAGGCAAAAACTCGGGCGTGGGAGGAGTTTGGTGAGACCTTGGAGGACGACTTGCAGATGGCTTCGAAGAAATTCTGGTCCACCATCAGGCGTCTCAGGAGGGGGAAGCAGTGCAGCATAAACACTGTGTACAGTGGGGATGGGGCGCTGCTGACCTCAACTCGGGACGTTGTGACTTGGTGGGGAGAATACTTCGAAGACCTCCTCAATCCCGCAAACACGCCTTCCCATGAGGAAGCAGAGTCTGGGTTCTCTGAGGCGGGCTCTCCTATCTCTGGAGTTGAGGTCGCCGAGGTAGTTAAAAAGCTCCTCGGTGGGAGGGCCCCGGGGGTGCATGAGATCCGCCCGGAGTTCCTAAAGGCTCTGGATGTTGTGGGGCTGCCCTGGTTGACACACCTCTGCAACATTGCGTGGACATCGGGGACAGTGCCTCTGGATTGGCAGACTGGGGTGGTGGTCCCCCTTTTTAAGAAGGGGGACCGGAGGGTGTGCTCCAACTACAGGGGGATCACACTCCTCAGCCTCCCTGGCAAGGTCTATTCAGGGGTTCTGGAGAGGAGGGTCCGTCGGGAAGTCGAATCTCGGATTCAGGAGGAGCAGTGTGGTTTTCGTCCTGGCCGTGGAACAGTGGACCAGCTCTACACCCTCCGCAGGGTCCTTGAGGGGGCATGGGAGTTCGCCCAACCAGTCTACATGTGTTTTGTGGACTTGGAGAAGGCATTCGACCGTGTTTCTCGGGGGGTTCTGTGGGGGCTGCTTCGGGAGTATGGGGTACCGAACCCCTTGGTAAGGGCTGTTCGGTCCCTGTACGACCAATGTCAGAGTTTGGTCCGCATTGCTGGCAGTAAGTAGGATTTGTTTCCAGTGAGGGTTGGACTCCGCCAAGGCTGCCCTTTGTCACCGATTCTGTTCATAACTTTTAAGGACAGAATTTCTAGGCACAGCCAAGGCGTTGATGGTGTCCGGTTTGGTGGCCTCAGTATTGTGTCTCTGCTTTTTGCAGATGATGTGGTGCTGTTGGCTTCATCAAGCCGTGATCTCCAACTCTCACTGGAGCGGTTCGCAGCCAAGTGTGAAGCGGTTGGGATGAGAATCATCACCTCCAAATCTGAGACCATGGTCCTCAGTCGGAAAAGGGTGGAGTGCCCTCTCCGGGTTGGGGATGAGATCCTGCCCCAAGTGGAGGAGTTCAAGTATCTCGGGGTCTCGTTCACGAGTGAGGGTACGATGGAACGGGAGATCGACAGGCGGATCGGTGCAGCATCTGCAGTGATGCGGACTCTGTATCGGTCCGTCTTGGTGAAGAAGGAGCTGAGCCGAAAGGCAAAGCTCTCGATTTACCGGTCGATCTACGTTCCTGCCCTCACCTATGGTCACGAGCTGTGGGTCGTGACCGAAAGAACGAGATCCCGGATACAAGCGGCCGAAATGAGTTTCCTCCGCAGGGTGTCCGGGCTCACCCTTAGAGATAGGGTGAGAAGTTCGGTCATCCGGGAGGGACTCAGAGTCGAGTCGCTGCTCCTCCACATCGAGAGGAGCCAGATGAGGTGGCTCGGGCATCTGGTCAGGATGCCTCCTGGACGCCTCCTTGGTGAGGTGTTCCGGGCACGTCCTACCGGGAGGAGGCCCCGGGGATGACCCAGGACACGCTGGAGAGACTATGTCTCCCGGCTGGCCTGGGAACGACTTGGGATTCTCCCGGAGGAGCTGGACGAAGTGGCTAGGGAGAGGGAAGTCTGGGCTCCCCTGCTCAAGCTGCTGCCCCCGCGACCCGACCCCGGATAAGCGGAAGAGAATGGATGGATGGATGGATGGATCGGAGAGAGTAGTGGAAGCTAGACTAAGGGCAGAAGTGAACATTTGTGAGCAGCAGTATGGTTTCATGCCAAAAAAAGAGTACTACAGATGCAGTATTTGCTTTGAGGATGTTGATAGAGAAGTACAGAGAAGGCCAGGGGGAGCTGCATTGTGTTTTTGTAGATCTGGAGAAAGCTTATGACAGGGTGCCCAGAGAGGAACTGTGGTATTGTATGAGGAAGTCTGGAGTGGCAGAGAAGTATGTTAGAGCGGTGCAGGACATGTATGAGGACTGTAAGACAGTGGTGAGGTGTGCTGTAGGTGTGACAGAGGAGTTCAAGGTGGAGGTGGGACTGCATCAGGGATCAGCTCTGAGCCCCTTCTTGTTCGCTATGGTGATGGACAGGCTGACAGACGAGGTTAGACAGGAATCTCCATGGACTATGATGTTTGCAGATGACATTGTGATCTGCAGTGAGAGCAGGGAACAGGTGGAGGAGAAGCTAGAGAGGTGGAGGTTTGTCCTGGAAAGGAGAGGAATGAAGGTTAGCCACAGTAAGACAGAGTACATGTGTGTGAATGAGAGGGACCAAAGTGGAAGAGTGAGGTTACAGGGAGAAGAGATCAAGAAGGTGGAGGATTTGAAGTACTTAGGGTCAACAGTCCAGAGCAATGGAGAGAGTGGAAAAGAGGTGAAGAAGCGTGTCCAGGCAGGATGGAACGGGTGGAGAAAAGTGTCAGGTGTGATGTGTGATAGAAGAGTTTCAGCTAAAACGAAAGGAAAGGTGTCCAAAACTGTGGTGAGACCAGCGATGTTGTTTGGTCTAGAGACAGTGTCACTGAGGAAAAGACAGGAGACAGAGCTGGAGGTAGCAGAGATGAAGATGCTGAGGTTCTCTTTGGGAGTGACCAGGAAGGATAGGATCAGGAATGAGTACATCAGAGGGACAGCACATGATAGAGGTTTTGGAGATAAAGTCAGAGAGGCCAGACTGAGATGGTTTGGACATGTCCAGAGGAGAGATAGTGAATATATTGGTAGAAGGATGCTGAGTTTTGAACTGCCAGGCAGGAGGCCTAGAGGAAGACCAAAGAGGAGGTTTATGGATGTAGTGAAAGAGGACATGAAGGTAGTTGGTGTGAGAGAAGAGGATGCAAAGGACAGGGTTAGATGGAGGCAATTGATTCGCTGTGGCGACCCCTGAAGGGAAAAGCCGAAAGGAAAAGAAAATTTCTTTTTAACTTCCTGTGTCTAAATATGAACATCCATCCATTCATGATTAATAAATAACACCCCCCCTCTGCATTTACAGTCTTTCTCACAGTCCACAGTCAGAGAGTTCGCACCAAATCTGGACTCGAAGCACTGTTGCCCCAGGATGGTGTTTCCAGCAGCGCTCTTCCCACTGCCCGTCTTCCCCACCATCACCATCCTCACCTCCTCGTTATTGGTTCTGATGAAGCCTGTGAATGAGAGAAGGAGCATCCATCCATCCATCCATCCATCCATCCATCCATCCATCCACCATTTACCAGGAGCAGCTGCAGTTCTCCTCACCCACGTTCAGAACTCCCCCGGGTCTTGGGGCCCGTTCAGGGTGGGACGGTCGTTCATGTCTGGTTTCCTGTCAGACGAAGATTCTGAGCTGGTCTGGAGTCTGCAGTGCTTTATAGGCAACAAGCCACGCCCACAAGGTTCTGCCGAACGTGAAACTAAAATAAATGGCTTTAAAAACATAATATTTAGCGTTGAGGTGTGACGTCTGGACGTGCTTTATTTTATCAATCACCATGACAACCTTCATCTGTTGATCTGACCATACTGTAAGAGGAAGTGGACGTGTGTGTGTGTGTGTGTTTGTGTGTGTACGTGTGTTTACAAGTAACATGTAACTTCTTGAAAACTCAGCATCTTCACTTCCTCCACCTCCAGCTCTGCTTCCTGTCTTCTTTTCAGCACCACTGTCTCTAATCCATCCATCATGGCTGTCCTCACCACTGTCTGTTTATTCGCCCAACGGAAAGTGCAACCTGGTGTGTGAAGGATTACTCAACAATTTCACTTGTGGTTGTTTTATTTTTTTATCGTCAAAAGTAACAGGAACAGTGACAGTTGAAGTAGTGGGGCTAGCAGCAGTAGTAATAATATAGTGGAACTGTACGCAGATGGAGATGATGAAGTGGAATTATCAGCAGCAGCAGCTAAGAAAACGGAGTTTGAGAAATGCTACGGTTCACTTGAAAACATCACAGAATAACAAGCAATAATGATATTAAACATAAGAACTCACATTTTATCACAAAAGCATCAATGGACCTCTATAATGCAATAAACACAAGCATGAATTAAATTCAAATATATTACAATAATGAATATCAATTATAGTTTAACTTCTTCTTTTCCTTTTTGGCTTTTCCCTTCAGGGGTCGCCACAGCGAATCAACCGCCTCCATCTAACCCTGTCCTTTGCATCCTCTTCTCTCACACCAACTACCTTCATGTCCTCTTTCACTACATCCATAAACCTCCTCTTTGGTCTTCCTCTAGGCCTCCTGCCTGGCAGTTCAAAACTCAGCATCCTTCTACCAATATATTCACTATCTCTCCTCTGGACATGTCCAAACCATCTCAGTCTGGCCTCTCTGACTTTATCTCCAAAACCTCTAACATGTGCTGTCCCTCTGATGTACTCATTCCTGATCCTATCCTTCCTGGTCACTCCCAGAGAGAACCTCAGCATCTTCATCTCTGCTACCTCCAGCTCTGCCTCCTGTCTTTTCCTCAGTGACACTGTCTCTAGACCAAATGGAAATATAATAGTAATTCATCAAATCAATACAAATGAGTATTCAGTCCTTCAACCATGGAAACTACAGCTCGCATGATGCCCGACAGCAAACCAGGAAGTACAGCACACAATTCAAACCCAACAAATATTTGCAAAATTAAATAAACCAAACAATGGTGGACATGAACGAGACGACAGACACAAATCCAAATGTTCACAACATGCTACAATGTGTAACGTGAAGCTAACATTAACTTTATCAGCCACTAAACTGCACCAAAGTCGACACATTCTCTACAACTTGGACAGTTTGGTGTTGCTGTGTCGGTATGTGGCAAGAGGGGAGGCCAGACTTGTTGGTGGAACCTCAGCTCCTCACCTGGACTCGATCAGGGTGATTAACATGAGGCTTATTAAGCCAGTTTCTGTCTGTGGTCTTTGCCAGTTTGTACTTGTAGTTTGGTCTTGTAGTTCTGTTTTGAAGTTGAGTCTTGTTTCTGCCGATTTTTTGCATCTCCACTTACATCTTGATTTGATTCTAGCCTGTATTCCGAAGTTTTGATTTTTCTGATTAAACCATGGACAAAAACTTCTCCACCCGTGTCCTGTATTTGGGTCCATACCCTGGTTTTTGTGACGGTTTTGTCTGTGTGCCCTAGATTTTTGAATTTTTTTATAGTTGTTTCAGTTGAATGGACTCAGGGAAAATTGCAGATGAGAGCCATGAGAAGGAATAAAACTGATTTGATCTTTTTTTTCTTTAAAATTTGAAAACAGTGATTGGTAGGATCAAAGAGCAGCACAATCATTATTTTTAATTTTCAAAAAATATAATTACACAATATTTTACATGTACAATATTATTATTGTAAATGTAATATTGCATGCACAATAATGCATTTAGTTTATTATGCATGCAATATGCATTCACTTTGACATTAAGGAATATATTTTGTTTTTGAAGGACATTTACTCTTTTGCTGTTTGCCCTTTGAATATGTTTCCCCTTGCAGTCACCGACAGAGCAATAACAAAATATTGCTTCATTCATTTAATCATTAAATAATATACATATTAGCTCTCGGTTCAATGGGCTATGTTCTTTTCAATATGTTTTAATAAACATTGAACCAACCTGGAACTGGTTTGACTTTGACACCCCTGATTTATCTGATTACCAGCAGTGATGAGAGGTGACATTAAATTAGGAGTTAATATCTAAGATAACAGTAACAAAAGAAATGTGTGCCTGGCTGACTTCTGAACAGCGTACTGAGGCCTTTGCTTTGTTTGGACATGGTTAAAATTTGACAGGTCTGTCTAAGTTGCACAGAAGTATTTTCGTAGCTGGGGAGCCAGTTAAAACAGTTCTTAAAAAAAATCCTTCACTGCTGGTTTGTCCAGTTAGTGGCTATCGTGTATGTGTGACCGTACTAAGGGTGGGTCACACTGCCAGAGTAGTGGGTAACTCAACTCGCATCATGTTTGAATCTGTGCTGCTAATCTTGGTGGCTGTTTGGCTCCTTGTGCTTCTCAGTCAGAACCGTAGGAACAAAAATTTTCCTCCTGGACCCCGACCCATCCCCTTCATTGGTAATCTTCTGGAGTTCAATCTGGAGAACCCCATTGTGGATCTGGACAGGGTGAAGTTGAACCATGTTACTGATGAGAATCTAAGCTTGAATTTCAAAGAGCGGAACAGTCATTTATTAGCTTTGCTTCAATGTTTTTGCTTTTGTTCTTTCTGCTTGCGTACACCTTCACATGATGAATGTAATTTTAATCAGATTTTAATCAGCAGCTGTCATTTCACTCCAGAGGCACAAACACTACATGTATGTACCATTGAATGAAGCATTGATTGACTCAGTTAACTCTATTCAGTCTTCAGCTATTTAACTGCATTGAATAACTGATGACTGAATATTGTACTGAGTCAATCTGAATTCATTACAATAATTCCTAATATTCCCTCCAATAATAACCTCTCAAAAAGGATGGCTTAGGTTGTCTGACCCTTGTCCAATCTTTCTGAGTTTTATATAAATTGATTAGTATATTTTATATAATAAAGAAACATGTTGAATAGCTATATCTTGTGCTAAAAAACTTGGGGATGAAATGGATCCACATTTTTCTCCAGATGTGCAGCAATATTCATTTTCATTCCTCACCAGAGTACATCCTTCCACCTGCTTTTGTAGAAATCTGTATTCTCATTTTAATCTTATACTACTAACAAGCATGAACAAGGGTGAATTTATCTCTGAGGGAGTTAATAATTGATTTCAGGGGTTGATGGTGTTGAATTCTCTAGTCCTGCAGTAAACATAAACTTCTCTTTCTTTTCCAGCTGACCAAACGCTATGGTAACGTCTACAGCTTTTCTGTCGGTCCCAGGCCAGGGATCGTCATCAATGGGGTGCAGGTTTTCAAAGAAGCTTTTATCAATAAAGCTGCTGCTTTCTCTGGCAGACCAAAAGACCAATACGCCAACCGTGTCGTGCGACAAAATGGTACAGAGCTACAGTTTCATTTTTATGCTTATGCAGACAGATTTCTGACTTTTGTTGTATGCCATACACCAGGGGTGTCCAAACTTCTTGTAAGGAGGGCCAGGTTTGATAATGCGAATGTGTCCGAGAGACAGTTGGCCCTCGGACATGTACAGTGGTAGACATACCTAGACATGCCTAAAATGTCACCATTGGAGTCACACAGTCTTGACTGCAAACCTTTTTTGTTCAAGTTAATAACAGATAACGTCTGCTCTGCTGCTCCCCATAAAATACCTTGAGGGAAATGATCAAATTATCCACAAAGCACATACGAACTGGTTGGGCAAACTCCCATGAAACCTTGAACACATGATGGAGAGTTTAGAGCTGGTTCACTGTTCCATTACTGGTATGAAAACCACCTCATTCCTCCTGAGTCCTCCTCCTCCAGAAAGTTAGACTATTGATCTAATCCTCCTCTCCACTACCCTGGAATAGACTTTCCACACCGTGTGATTCCCCCCTGTAGTTGGACAACAACCTCAGGTCCCCCTTTTTGAAAAGGGGGACCACCACCCAGATCTGCCAATCCAGAGGTACTGTCCCCGACTGTCATGCAATGTTACGGAGACTCGACAACCAAGACAACCCCAGCACATCCAGAGACTTGAGGTACTCAGGGTGAATCTCATCCGCCCCTACTGTCCTGCCCCCGAGGAGCTTGGCCTTGGCAACCACCTCGGTGACTTCAGCTCAGGTGATGGACGAGTCCATCTCAGTACCTCAGCCTCTTCTTCCTCCATGTAAGACATGGTAGTGGGATTGAGAAGATTCTCAAGGTATTCCTTCCATTGCCCAATCCTCAGTCGAGGTCAGCAGCTGTCCGCTTCTACTGTAAACAGTGTTGTTAGTGCTCGGCTTTCCCTTCCTGAGGCGTCAGAGGGTTTGCCAAAGTTTCTTTGAGGCCATCCTTCTCCATGGTCTCCCCGAATTCCTCCCAGACCTGAGTTGCCTCCATGATCACTCAGGCTTCAGTACGCCTGGCCTGCCTCTACCTGTCAGCTGCCTCTGGAGTCACAAGTTTCAACAAGACTCGATAAGACTCCTTCTTCAACTTAACAGCATCCCTTAATTCCGGCATTCAACACCAGGTTCGGGGGTTGCCACCGCAACAGGCACTAGAGACCTTGTGACCACAGGTCTGAAAAACTGCTTCGACAATGGAGGTGGTAGAATCTGGGAGAAGCTCTCTTGGAGGTGGCAGTTAAAGACCTTGCTGATAGAGGGTTCCAGCAGATGCTCCCAACAGACCTTCAAAATAATTTGCCCTGTTGAGTCCAACAAGTGATCAGTTGACAGCTCTGCCCTTCTCTTCACTTGAATGTACAAGCTACACGGTGGGAGGTCAGATGATACAACAACAAAGTTGATCATTGACCTTTGGCCTAGGGTGTCCTGGTGCCATGTGCAATTATGGACATCCCTGTGCTCAAACTGTGATGAGCACAGAAGTCCAATAACAGAACTCCACTCGTGTTCAGATCAGGGAGGCTGTTCATCCCAATTACCCCTTTGCAGGTCTCAATGTCATTGCCCACGTGGGCGTTGAAGTTCCCAAGAAGAGCAATGGAGTACCCAGTCAGGGGACTATTCAGTACCCCTCCCTGGGACTCCAAGAAGGCCGGGCATCCAATAAAATTGTTATCTGCTTCAGCGTTTTACCATACCCAACCCATTGGACAATCATTTCCCAATAACTTTTGGGTACCATTGGGTATGTTAATAATGTGGATCTGAAAAAAAATTCTCAATTAAATTTCATGCCGTGACTATAATCTATGTATTATTAAGTATATCTACTTTTCCTGTCAAGTTCTTAATTGATCTCTTTTTATGTAGCTGGTGTTGCTGGATTGATTCTTCTTCTTCTTTTCCTTTTGGCCTTTCCCTTCAGGGGTCGCCACAGCGAATCAACCGCCTCCATCTAACCCTGTCCTTTGCATCCTCTTCTCTCACACCAACTACCTTCATGTCCTCTTTCACTACATCCATAAACCTCCTCTTTGGTCTTCCTCTAGGCCTCCTGCCTGGTAGTTCAAAACTCAGCATCCTTCTACCAATATATTCACTATCTCTCCTCTGGACATGTCCAAACCATCTCAGTCTGGCCTCTCTGACTTTATCTCCAAAACCTCTAACATGTGCTGTCCCTCTGATGTACTCATTCCTGATCCTATCCTTCCTGGTCACTCCCAGAGAGAACCTCAGCATCTTCATCTCAGCTACCTCCAACTCTGTCTCCTGTCCTTTCCTCAGTGACACTGTCTCTAGACCAAACAACATCGCTGGTCTCACCACAGTTTTGTACACCTTTCCTTTCATTTTAGCTGAAACTCTTCTATCACACATCACACCTGACACTTTTCTCCACCCGTTCCATCCTGCCTGGACACGCTTCTTCACCTCTTTTCCACTCTCTCCATTGCTCTGGACTGTTGACCCTAAGTACTTCAAATCCTCCACCTTCTTGATCTCTTCTCCCTGTAACCTCACTCTTCCACTTTGGTCCCTCTCATTCACACACATGTACTCTGTCTTACTGTGGCTAACCTTCATTCCTCTCCTTTCCAGGACAAACCTCCACCTCTCTAGCTTCTCCTCCACCTGTTCCCTGCTCTCACTGCAGATCACAATGTCATCTGCAAACATCATAGTCCATGGAGATTCCTGTCTAACCTCGTCTGTCAGCCTCTCCATCACCATAGCGAACAAGAAGGGGCTCAGAGCTGATCCCTGATGCAGTCCCACCTCCACCTTGAACTCCTCTGTCACCCCTACTGCACACCTCACCACTGTCTTACAGTCCTCATACATGTCCTGCACCACTCTAACATACTTCTCTGCCACTCCAGACTTCCTCATACAATACCACAGTTCCTCTCTGGGCACCCTGTCATAAGCTTTCTCCAGATCTACAAAAACACAATGCAGCTCCGTCTGGCCTTCTCTGTACTTCTCTATCAACATCCTCAAAGCAAATACTGCATCTGTAGTACTCTTTTTTGGCATGAAACCATACTGCTGCTCACAAATGTTCACTTCTGCCCTTAGTCTAGCTTTCACTACTCTTTCCCATAACTTCATTGTTTGGCTCATCAGCTTTATTCCTCTGTAGTTGCCACAACTCTGCACATCTCCCTTGTTCTTAAAAATGGGCACCAGCACACTTCTCCTCCACTCCTCAGGCATCTTCTCACTATCTAAGATCCTGTTGAACAACCCAGTCAGAAACTCTACTGCCACCTCACCTAGACACTTCCAAACCTCTACAGGTATATCATCAGGACCGACTGCCTTTCCACTCTTCATCCTCTTCAGTGCTCTCCTCACTTCATCCTGGCTAATCTTTGCTACATCCTGGTCCACAACAGTCACCTCTTCTAGTCTTTGTTCTCTCTCATTTTCCACGTTCATCAACTCTTCAAAGTACTCTTTCCATCTTCCCATGACACTACTGGCACCTGTCAATAGACTTCCATTCCTATCCTTAATCACCCTAACCTGCTGCACGTCCTTTCCATCTCTGTCTCTCTGTCTTGCCAGCCTGTATAGATCAGTCTCTCCCTCCTTACTATCTAACCGAGCATACAAGTCATCATAAGCTTCTTGTTTGGCCTTTGCTACCTCTACCTTCACCTTACGCTGTATCTCCCTGTACTCCTGTCTACTCTCCTCAGTCCTCTCAGTGTCCCACTTCTTCTTAGCTAACCTCTTTCTCTGTATACACTCCTGTACCTCCTCATTCCACCACCAAGTCTCCTTATCTACTTTCCTTCCAGATGACACACCAAATACTCTCCTACCTGTCTCCCTGATCACATTAGCTGTAGTTGTCCAGTCATCTGGAAGCACCTCCTGACCACCCAGAGCCTGTCTTAACTCCTTCCTAAAGGTCATGCAATACCCTTCCTTTTTTAGCTTCCACCATTTCGTCCTCTGCTCTGCCTTTGCCCTCTTCATCTTCCTCACCACCAGAGTCATCCTACACACCACCATCCTATGCTGTTTGGCTACACTCTCGCCTACCACTACTTTGCAGTCACTGATCTCCTTCAGGTTACATCGTCTACACAAGATGTAGTCTACCTGTGTGCTCCTACCACCACTCTTATAGGTCACCCTATGTTCCTGCCTCTTCTGGAAGAAAGTATTCACTACAGCCATTTCCATCCTTTTTGCAAAGTCAACTACCATCTGTCCTTCTGCGTTCCTCTCCTGGATACCAAACCTGCCCATCACTTCCTCATCACCTCTGTTACCTGCACCAACATGTCCATTGAAGTCTGCACCAATGACAACTCTCTCACTTCTAGGTATGCTCTGCGTCACTTCATCAAAGTCCAACCAGAATTTCTCCTTCTCCTTCAGCTCACATCCTACCTGTGGGGCATACCCACTAACAACATTAGTGGGTATGCCTGTTGTACCTGTGGTACCATCACACCTTCTATTTCTAGCTTCAGACTCATCACTCTATCCGACTCTCTTTTTACCTCCAGGACATTCCTAACAAACTCCTCCTTCAAGTTAGCTCCTACTCCATTTCTCTTCCCATCTACACCATGATAGAACAACTTGAACCCTGCTCCTAAACTTCTAGCCTTGCTACCTTTCCACCTGGTCTCCTGGACACACAGTATGTCTACCTTCCTCCTCTGCATCATGTCGACCAACTCTCTACCTTTTCCTTTCATAGTTCCAACATTCAACGTCCCTACTCTTAGTCCTATACTCTTGGCGCTCCTCTTGTCTTTCTTCGTGCCAACGCACTTTCCTCTGCTGCATTATTCCTCTGCTACCTCCAGCTCTGCCTCCTGTCTTTTCCTCAGTGACACTGTCTCTAGACCAAACAACATCGCTGGTCTCACCACAGTTTTGTACACCTTTCCTTTCATTTTAGCTGAAACTCTTCTATCACACATCACACCTGACACTTTCCTCCACCTGTACCATCCTGCCTGTACACGCTGCTTCACCTCTTTTCCACACTCTCCATTGCTCTGGACTGGTGACCCTAAGTACTTATCTATATCTCTTATTGCTTTATTTAACCCTGCAAGGACCAATGATCATAAATCAATGTCTTATGAAATCAATTTCTTATTCTTATATATCAATGTCTGATATGCAGCTGTGAGGTCTACCTCCAGCTCTGTCTCCTGTCTTTTCTTCAGTAACACTGTCTCTAGACCAGTGGTTCTTAAGCTGGGGTTGATCGAACCCAAGGGGTTCGGTGAGTCGGTCCCAGGGGTTCGGCGGCGACTGTGTACGTTTGACACCTCGTTTCAATTCATGATGACACGCCCCCCTTAGCCATCACTGCTTGCAGGTGATCACGCTAACTCGATTAGCCTACCTGTGCTACATAGGATTTTGTGCACTCAGTAGTCTATTTATGCCTGTCATGATGGTACATCATCTGATTGTTTTCTTAACACTTTAATTCATAGTAACAATGTTGAGCAAACAAAGAAAGTGGTCGGACGAATATGTGCAACGTGAATTTACATGTACTGTATAACGGAACGTGATGGAAGTCAGCGTTCTGCAGGATTTGCAATGTCAAGTTGAGCAACTCTAGCCTCGTATTGGCAAAAATAAAGGAGCACTTCCTTAAGCTGCATGGAAAAGAAAAGAAACAGACTTTGCTCTGAAAATGACATCAGAGTAGCACTTGCCAAGGTGAAGCCACGCATATCTGATCTGAGGCCTGTACCATAAAGCTGGATTAACCTGGCCGGGCTTCCTCTTACTTATCTGGCTTCACTGACCGAGACATCCGCTCTTCGGATTTTCGGTACCATAAAGCCGGCTATCATCTCATTAATTCAATTCAGGCATGTCCACTCTAGATCTGTGCACGCTCACATACAAAGGGCGGAGGTTGCTGCATGCGATCAATCGCAAACATGCAACAAACCGGCCCGAGCCGCATATTTCACAACGAAGGAGCAAACAATAATAATTAATAAATACAAGCAATAAAAATCAATAATCCAGGCAAAAAGCAACACAGTTGCAGCTGCCAAATGGCGCAAAGATCGCTGGGAAAAAATCTCCGACTGTGTCAGTGGAAGTTAGTACCATTCTAATAGTACATCCCCACTATGACTGCACTTGTATATCTGACTACAGTAACATGTGTGTGTTCCATAAATGTATGTGTGTACGACATTTTTCGTTATGGCATGTGATTGTAGCCCCCGCGACTTTATGAATAGCTCTGCATACTGTGTTCTTCCCGAGGTTTTCAGCACCGCCAACAGAATACATAAAAGTACCTATGAATGAATGAATCAATCCAACAAATAATTAAACAAATAATTGATTGATGGCATTTTATCTGTGGCTTGCTTGTAACCCATCCAACGAGGGATTTAAAGACATCATAATAATTACGAACATCACTAAGAAATATATGAACTAATGTAGCCGCAAGAGGGCACAAATGTAGCCGCAAGAGGGCACAAGCCAGTGTCTTATTGTGCCGGTCCCAAGCCCGGATAAATACAGAGGGTTGCGTCAGGAAGGGCATCCGGCGTAAAACTTTTGCCAAATCAAAGATGCGAATGAAACCTATGACTTCCATACCGGATCGGTCGAGGCCCGGGTTAACAACGACCGCCATCGGCGCTGTTGACCCACAGGGCGCCGGTGGAAATTGGATTACTGTTGGTCGAAGAAGGAGAGGAGGAAAGTGTGTTCGCACGAAGAAAGAGAAGAGGAGCGCCAAGAGTATAGGACTAAGAGTAGGGACGTTGAATGTTGGAACTATGACAGGAAAAGGTAGAGAGTTGGTCGACATGATGCAGAGGAGGAAGGTAGACATACTGTGTGTCCAGGAGACCAGGTGGAAAGGTAGCAAGGCTAGAAGTTTAGGAGCAGGGTTCAAGTTGTTCTATCATGGTGTAGCGATGTTGTTTGGTCTAGAGACAGTGTCACTGAGGAAAAGACAGGAGACAGAGCTGGAGGTAGCAGAGATGAAGATGCTGAGGTTCTCTCTGGGAGTGACCAGGAAGGATAGGATCAGGAATGAGTACATCAGAGGGACAGCACATGTTAGAGGTTTTGGAGATAAAGTCAGAGAGGCCAGACTGAGATGGTTTGGACATGTCCAGAGGAGAGATAGTGAATGTATTGGTAGAAGGATGCTGAGTCTTGAACTGCCAGGCAGGAAGCCTAGAGGAAGACCAAAGAGGAGGTTTATGGATGTAGTGAAAGAGGACATGAAGGTAGTTGGTGTGAGAGAAGAGGATGCAAAGGACAGGGTTAGATGGAGGCAATTGATTCGCTGTGGCGACCCCTGAAGGGAAAAGCCCAAAGGAAAAGAAGACTAAGAAATATATTAACTGTGGAAAAAACACCTCAGTGCAATGCACACTGTCTGTGGGACTGTCAGCGCGTGGTTGGGTTACATTACGGACGTACGGCTCCAGCAGCTGACAGATGTAATGTAACCCCTCTCACCAAAACCTGTACCTTTCTACAGTGATTGTTCAGGGAATTCGAACGGATTACAGCCATCTCTAAATATTCTCTCGCGCCTGAGCGCTCTTCGCACAAGCTGTGCACCAAGATCCACCGGGTTCTCATAAAACGGACAGTCCATTTTCAATGAGAACTGATTGGTCAGTAGGTGGGGCCGTTATACCTGCTGGGCTCTGATTGGTCAGTAGGTGGGGCTGTTATACCTGCTGAGCTCTTATCCTGAGTTTATTGCTCCATCTGTTGTTTTGTCTAGATGTTGTTAGGTTTTTTATATCTTCCTTCAATGTCAAACACACGTTCCATACTCAACAACACGCCACGGTTTAGCACGTGTCAATCACTATGTGGCCTCATCTGATCGGTATTGTTTTTTGTTCAATGCAATCATATAAATTCATGTCATATTATTGTCATACATGACGTGCAGCTGATTTAAACGAGATGGCAATGTCTTTTCCTGAATAACCTGATTATTCACTTTAAACCCCTTTGACTCTGAACCCTCCATGTTTGTCTTCATTCCTCCATATTTTCATCCGGTTATTTTTCATAATACTGTTTATAATTTCTTCATAAATGAATTAATTTAGTAGAAATAAATTCATTCATTGACCTTTTTTTAAAATTCTAATTTATCGACTCTTGTCTTACTTTCATTTATGTTCTGCTGCGGAGTGATTGCAACAAAAAGCAATTTCCCTCTCAGGGATTATGAAAGGATTTTGATTTTGTTTCTGATTAAAACTGTCAGGATGTGCAGCTGCTTCTCTCTCTCTCCCTCTTCTGAGTCCCTCATAGTTTCCGCCTACCGGGGTGTGGCTGTTCCTGGCAGCAGAGCAGCACACCTGTGACTAATCACCAATCTACAGACCTTCATGAGGACCAGCTTTCCACTATTCATCGCCAGTTCGTTTGTACTGCTTGTCAGTATCTGCACCTTGGCTCTCTCTTGAACTTGCACCTTGACTTTTTTTGATAACTCTGTTCTCTCCGTGTTCCCGTTCCGGTCTGCTGCCTATTACCATTCCAGCCGCCTGCCTGCCTTCTCTTCTCCTGCCAATTCACCTGTCCAGCCTGTTCATCTGGTCCACCACATTTGTTGTTAAATAAATATCTTTTTCCTTTTTACCTGACGTTTGCGCATTTGGGTCCTAAGCAAACCCCGACAAAAACACGTCATCTCATACAAATAAAAGAGGATGATCAAACACCAGATGATGCATCAAATTTTCAGCTTATCTTTATTGTTTGCACATTTCGTCATAACAATCATCATTTGCTTCATACCTTTAGTGTAATATATACATACACATTTATAAATCCATACATACATTCTTTTGCATTGCATATATTGACATTGCTTGAACACAGGGACACAGGAGGAGGCTTCAAACCACCACCAGGCTAAATTTCTTACTTTTTTTATTGTTTCCTGACAAACTAAACACATTATTAGACATGTGTGTTGAAAGTAGCAAAGCATCTGGAAAAAAAGTGGAAAAAAATAAAATAATTCTTATTGAACTGAATGTGAATTTAGAGAGGCCAGAAACGGTTCTTCACAGTGTCAACCAGGGGGCGCCCTACCCCAAGTGTGTCCAGATGTCATGAAACTCGATGACACTCCACTGCGGCTCGACAGGCAAGACTGAGAAGTGTAAGTGTGAGTAAATAGTACTTCAGTAATTACGAATCTAAACATAATGGTGTGGTGATGTCCAGTGAGTAGAATCAAGAAGCTTCTTCAGGATTAAATGTGTGCATGAACAGCTGTCGTCTCACACTCAGACCTTCTTCCTACAACATTCCTTTAGCTGCTTCTGTTAGTTTGCTGAACCCGTACTGCATTGCTGCTTTGATTCCTTTGTCTTTGTCTAACTGATGTTTTATACCTTCCAGTGTGGTGACCTTTGAATAATCTCCCATCTCCCTCATCTTTGCAATGAGGAAGTCCAGGTGGACCTGAGTGGACAGTGATTTTCTATTCAGGGCAATGCTCTCCAGTTTCATCACGTGATTGTAGGACTCTTGCAAATACATATTTTTTCTTTCTGATGTTCGTTCATTTTCTCTTGAAGAGTTTCCAAGAGGCTCAATTGGCTCTTACTTCCTTCCTTACACTGTTCGTACTTGGCCTTCACATCTTGCAGGGTCTTCTGAACCTTCCTTGACTTGTTCACATAGATCCATTCTTCTTTCACGTGGGTTGATACGGGACAGTTGTTGGTGCATGAAGTGCAGCAATCCCCTTTCATGACCTCACAGAGCGTTGGAGACCAGGCCACTGTGCATCCTGGGTAGTGGCAGGTCTCCTCACAGGTGGTACAGCAGACAGCTCCCTCATAAAACAGCTGCTTCCACTGCCAACCCCACCAACCCCAACCCCACCACCCACCTTTGATACTTTCTTTGACTTTGTAGGGCTCTTCAATTTCTATGACAAAGTTTTCATTATTTTTCATCTCCTGCTGATATTTCTTCAGCGCTTCCTGCATTTGTTGGATTTCTTTCCGTTTCAATTCAGCCAACTGAATTCTCTCTTGCAGATTCTGGATGCAAGCAGTGAGTCTGATGCGTGAATTCAACACCTCCACAGTGTTGTCACGTTTTGAGCCGAATTGCCTCCCAGAAATTTGGAAAATTGGAGAAATTCCTCCGTTGTGTTGTCCCATGCATTTTTTAAGGGACCCTTAGTTTTCTTTGTTTTCTGAACGGTCTGGCGGTTATTGAACAGGAAGTAGACTGGGTCATTGTCCTTATCTTTGGCAAATGTAATTTTTGCGTCTTCAAGAGCCATTAAAACATTATCAGGTGCCATGCCATCTGAGTGAGTGATGAGGGCAACAATCTTCTTCTCCATGTCCTTTCCAAACAGAGACATCACTGAATCAAAGATGTACCTCAGTCGATCGCTCACTCGGTTCTCTGTCGCTTTCAGCACCAGACCCACTGCATCAATCTCACGAATGCCATCTTTTGCCCGGAACAAGTCAAACAGTCTTTGTTTGACAATGTCGTCTCTATCGATCGATCTGGTATCCCCGTATCCAGGAGTATCGATGATGGTCAGGGAGAAAGGAAGAGATTTACCTTCAAAACCAAAGATCTCATAAACAATGACATCTGATGTCTGACTCTCAGACTGGTTTCTCCCTGGGAGCCCCTCTTCTCCCTGGTCCTCGATGATCTGAAACCAGACATCATCGTCAAACTTCACTCCAATGGTGTAGTTGACCAGAGCGTTGATCAGAGTGGATTTTCCTGTTCCAGTTTCTCCAACGAGCAAGATGGTTTTATTTGGGGCTTGACTATTTCTTTCACCCAGAGTCATTCTTCTTAGAGTTCCACTGGTCTCTTTCTTTGGAGTCAGCTGGTAGATAACAGGACATCCTGACTGGATCAAACGTTTGGAAGTGATGTAATCAAATTTGGATGAGTTTGGTCTGTAGAAAAAGACATACATTTTACATAATGCCAAAACATGAATCAGCATCAACAGAATAATTCCAGTGGCCACAGGTGTTGGCTATCATTTCCTAACCCCAACCCACGTTGATCCCATAGCTTAACGATTTGGGGTACTTTACCCTCATGTAAAAATAAGTCAACAGCAGCAACATTATGTCACAGGAGGAGAATTTTTTCCTCTATACTTTACTCAACCTGGTTCACTGAATTAAAATGACACTGATGGAATATGAGCCGAGTCCAGAGCTGAAACCAGCCAATGTTAACTAAGACATAGTGATACATTAGCTCACATTAGCTTGCATTAGCTGTGAGAGCTGAAATCGTACCTTCAAGATCAATGTGTGCAACTAGCTAATTCATTGGCATTGATATTGTAAAGTTGACAAACATGGTAGACACTTCAGTTTTTATATATTGAAGGAGAATATCTTCTTCTTTTCCTTTCGGCTTTTCCCTTCAGGGGTCGCCACAGCGAATCAGTTGCCTCCATCTAACCCTGTCTTCTGCATCCTCTTCTCTCACACCAACTACCTTCATGTCCTCTTTCACTACATCCATAAACCTCCTCTTTGGTCTTCCTCTAGGCCTCCTGCCTGGTAGTTCAAAACTCAGCATCCTTCTACCAATATATTCACTATCTCTCCTCTGGACATGTCCAAACCATCTCAGTCTGGCCTCTCTGACTTTATCTCCAAAACCTCTAACATGTGCTGTCCCTCTGATGTACTCATTCCTGATCCTATCCTTCCTGGTCACTCCCAGAGAGAACCTCAGCATCTTCATCTCTGTTACCTCCAACTCTGTCTCCTGTCTTTTCCTCAGTGACACTGTCTCTAGACCAAACAACATCGCTGGTCTCACCACAGTTTTGTACACCTTTCCTTTCATTTTAGCTGAAACTCTTCTATCACACATCACACCTGACAGTTTTCTCCACCCGTTCCATCCTGACTGGACACGCTTCTTCACCTCTTTTCCACACTCTCCATTGCTCTGGACTGTTGACCCTAAGTACTTCAAATCCTCCACCTTCTTGATCTCTTCTCCCTGTAACCTCACTCTTCCACTTGGGTCCCTCTCATTCACACACATGTACTCTGTCTTACTGCGGCTAACCTTCGTTCCTCTCCTTTCAAGGACAAACCTCCACCTCTCTAACTTCTCCTCCACCTGTTCCCTGCTCTCACAGCAGATCACAATGTCATCTGCAAACATCATAGTCCATGGAGATTCCTGTCTGACCTCCTCTGTCAGCCTGTCCATCACCATAGCGAACAAGAAGGGGCTCAGAGCTGATCCCTGATGCAGTCCCACCTCCACCTTGAACTCCTCTGTCACACCTACAGCACACCTCACCACTGTCTTACAGTCCTCATACATGTCCTGCACCGCTCTAACATACTTCTCTGACACTCCAGACTTCCTCATACAATACCACAGTTCCTCTCTGGGCACCCTGTCATAAGCTTTCTCCAGATCTACAAAAACACAATGCAGCTCCCTCTGGCCTTCTCTGTACTTCTCTATCAACATCCTCAAAGCAAATACTGCATCTGTAGTACTCTTTTTTGGCATGAAACCATACTGCTGCTCACAAATGTTCACTTCTGCCCTTAGTCTAGCTTTCACTACTCTTTCCCATAACTTCATTGTTTGGCTCATCAGCGTTATTCCTCTGTAGTTGCCACAACTCTGCACATCTCCCTTGTTCTTAAAAATGGGCACCAGCACACTTCTCCTCCATTCCTCAGGCATCTTCTCACTATCTAAGATCCTGTTGAACAACCCAGTCAGAAACTCTACTGCCACCTCTCCTAGACACTTCCAAACCTCTACAGGTATATTATCAGGACCGACTGCCTTTCCACTCTTCATCCTCTTCAATGCCCTCCTCACTTCATCTTGACTGATCTTTGCTACTTCCTGGTCCACAGCAGTCACCTCTTCTAGTCTTTGTTCTCTCTCATTTTCCACGTTCATCAACTCTTCAAAGTACTCTTTCCATCTTCCCATCACACTACTGGCACCTGTCAATAGACTTCCATCCCTGTCCTTAGACTCCCTAACCTGCTGCACGTCCTTCCCATCTCTATCTCTATGTCTTGCCAACCTGTATAGATCAGTCTCTCCCTCCTTACTGTCCAACCCACTGTAGAATACAAGTCATAAGCCCCTTGTTTGGCCTTTGCTACCTCTACCTTCACCTTACGCTGCATCTCCCTGTACTCCTGTCTACTCTCCTCAGTCCTCTCAGTGTCCCACTTCTTCTTAGCTAACCTCTTTCTCTGTATACACTCCTGTACCTCCTCATTCCACCACCAAGTCTCCTTATCTACTTTCCTTCCAGATGACACACCGAGTATTCTCCTACCTGTCTCCCTGATCACATTAGCTGCAGTTGTCCAGTCATCTGGAAGCACCTCCTGACCACCCAGAGCCTGTCTTAACTCCTTCCTAAAAGTCATGCAACACTCTTCCTTTTTCAGCTTCCACCATTTCGTCTTCTGCTCTGCCTTTGCCCTCTTCATCTTCCTCACCACCAGAGTCAGCCTACACACCACCATCCTATGCTGTTTGGCTACACTCTCACCTACCACTACTTTACAGTCACTGATGTCCTTCAGGTTACATCGTCTACACAAGATGTAGTCTACCTGCGTGTTCCTATCACCACTCTTATAGGTCACCCTATGTTCCTGCCTCTTCTGGAAGAAAGTATTCACTACAGCCATTTCCATCCTTTTTGCGAAGTCAACTACCATCTGTCCTTCTGCGTTCCTCTCCTGGATACCACAACTGCCCTTCACTTCCTCATCACCTCTGTTACCTGCACCATCATGTCTATTGAAGTCTGCACCAATGACAACTCTCTCACTTCTAGGTATGCTCTGCATCACTTCATCAAAGTCCACCCAGAATTTTTCCTTCTCCTCCAGCTCACATCCTACTTGTGGAGCATACCCACTAACAACATTGACCATCACACCTTCTATTTCTAGCGTCAGACTCATCACTCTATCCAACACTCTTTTTACCTCCAGGACGTTCCTAACAAACTCCTCCTTCAAGATAACTCCTACTCCATTTCTCTTCCCATCTACACCATGATAGAACAACTTGAACCCTGCTCCTAAACTTCTAGCCTTGCTACCTTTACACCTGGTCTCCTGGACACACAGTATGTCTACCTTCCTCCTCTGCATCATGTCGACCAACTCTCTACCTTTTCCTGTCATAGTTCCAACATTCAACGTCCCTACTCTCAGTCCTATACTCTTGGCGGTCCTCTTCTCTTTCTTCGTGCGTACGCACTTTCCTCCTCTCCTTCTTCGACCAACAGTAATCCAATTTCCACCAGTGCCCTGTAGGTCAACAGCGCCGATGGCAGTCGTTGTTAACCCGGGCCTCGACCGATCTGGTATGGAAGTCATAGGTTTGATTCGCATCTTTGATCTGGCAAAATTTTCATGCCGGATGCCTTTCCTGACGCAACCCTCTGTATTTATCCGGGCTTTGGACCAGTACAGTAAGACCCTGGCTTGTGCCCTCTTGCAGATACATTATATTGAGGGAGAATATAATCAAGTATATACTCAAGTTTTGTATTCATATTACATTTCACTTAATAATGTTATAGCCAAATATATTGTGTAATGGGCATACACCGTTTATCGGCGGGCGCCGGCTGTGTAATTTGTTTGGCTCTCTTGTAGGTGGAGACTGACACTTGAGAACCGTATAAGGGAGAACCAACTAACCAGAGAACAACACGGTGTCCATGAGTTGACCAGTCGGAGAACAACACAATGTATATGAGCTAATGTATAGTGGCCCATCCTTAAGGTGGAGCCTAGTGAGGTGCATAATAAATATCTGAGATTCTCTGGAATGTGTTGTTCCTGCCCCGTGTCACGGTTCATACAACACCACATTTTGTGTTAGGGACAGAGAACCCAGATCTGTTTAGAAATATTATGTTAGGGCAAAAATATATATTTGATAAACGAGACGATTTGTTTGTTGTTCTTCCTTCCGGTTTTGAACACGCACAACTGCTCTAGGTGGACTTCGGGATAAAAGTCTGTTTACCTAACAGTTAATTTGGTGACCCCGACGTGATGTGTAGCGGAAGAAATCTCAACGACAACTCTGTTTGACGACAAATGGATCGGTACCGGCGAAATGACGCGTAAGACTTCAAGGTGAAGGTGCGGTTAGCAGAGAATTCAGCTAAAACATTCTTCACGGTCCTATGGCATCTCCCGGGGTGCCCTGATTCAAAAGGTGAGCAGAAATCCTGTTTGATAAAATCACAAAATTTCTGCTATTGGATTGACTAAATTGGGGAGACAAAGTAAGGGTTGTGAATGCTGCTAAATTAATAGGGATGAAGAGTAAACTGTGAAAGAGAAAAATGAGAAATAAGAGTGAACTGTGAAAGAGAAAAATGAGAAATAAGAGTAAAGTGTAAAAGAGAAAGATAAGAAATAAGAGTAAATTGTAAAAGAGAAAGATAAGAGATAAGGGTAAAAGAGGAGAGAGTAATTATTACTGGTCTCCGAGTACAATATGTTTAATCTTTCTGTGGTTTCGTGCCTAGTCCCGCAGCCTAGGGCGTAGAAAATATCCATGAGGTAGTTCCCTTATCGTCGAAAGGAAGATCTACTATAGGAAAGATTATTTATCGTGCGTCGTGCGTAACGGTAATAGAGTTAGTTTAACACGTTGCGTGCGCATTGCTGTCCCCGTGGTGGGTGCGTGGACCGATGGGTCCGGCTAAACACTGAGTCGATGCATTCTCGCGGGAGGATTACGGCCCCGTAAATTGTTTAACCAATTTTGTTAAAGACCGGTTAAAAATGTGTTCAAAAGAGGAGAACAAGAGTAAATTCTAATTTGGACTTATACCGTGACGCTGTGTGATTGTGGGCATTGCCTGGTTGTGATTGGATTTGATTTATTGCAATCCGCTGTGGTCATAGTTTGGTTCGTTGTAACTGTGGATGTGCTTGGATTTTATTGGGATAAAAGTGTGCAATGACTGACAGAATGGATGAGGAGTTCCGGCGTGAGTGTGAGGAGTATGGATGTGATAAAGAATGGATGAATATGTATGCTGGGGTGGCGACACAGATTCTGAGTGGAGTCGCATTGAAAGAGTTTGGGAAAGTGAAAGACAAACTACAGAGAATGTGGTTAAATGAAATAAAGAAAAAAAGAGTAGTGGGAGAAAAGGGTGAGTATGGTTTTGGTGAACTCGCTCGACGTCTTTAAGCCCGGTTGGCAGAAGAGATAGATGCGAGAAAGAAAGAGGCAGAAGGAAAAGGCGTGCTAAACAAGCGGAAAGAGTTAAAAGAATGTGAAAAAGACAAAGGAGTTTCGTGTGTTGCATCAGATTGTTGTGGCGGCCACAGCGTTGGCCACTACAGACGGACAAAGAAACAAAGGAGGAAGAGAAAAGGCGCGGTCTTCTCTGTTGAGAAGTGCACAGTCGTGCAGCCAGGGCTCTATGAGCGTGATTTGGGACTGCCAGTACCCCAGACTAGGGAGGCAGAGTTTGCGCCTCCTCCCCCTGAAGCGCCTCCTGCCTACACTCCTCCTCCGACTTCGACTCTGTATCCAGTGCTACATCTAGCGAGGTAAGTGGCAATTGACATTGCAGATGATTAATGAGATGAAGCACAAAAGCAGGTACAAGAATCTTGGGCAGAATGGCAGAATGTTCTAGCGATCAGACCAATAACACAATCCACACCAGAAGAACATTCAGGTAAGAAGAAGAGTAAAAACAAGGGACGCAGTGATGATTTATGGGATGGTGCAATGGCAGAAGAATCATGCAAATCGGCTTCAGAACAAGATGAAGATTATGAGGGTTATGGAGTTTCTGTGTGTTACACAAAACACACACAAGACCCCAAAAATTGACTACTCGTACACATTGGATGACTACACGCCGACAGGCTAAAACGCAGATTTCACATTCTGACTCTAAAGACGAAGAATATAAACAGATGCCATTACACCAAATGCCATTGGTAGCCACACCAGGGGGAGATAATTATAAGCCATTCTCTTTGACAGACACAGCACTTAAGATCGAAAAATTGCCAAAACTCGCACAAGGATGTGGACAATGGGTTGCAGCATTTGTGAGCTTATTTAAGGGCGATTGGAGACATTAAAAAGGCCATCGCTTCCAGCTGCACATTAGTTGAAGCTCGGAACATTGAGGAACAGGCACATATTACAGATCTACCTCCAGAGACACCATTACAACTTCACGCTAGACTTATTTTTAGAACCATAAAGACATATTTCCCTCCACAGATGGCAGATGTTCCAACAGTGTTCCTATATAAACCTGACACAGAACCATTAGAGTTGTATGCTAACTCCATGCATCAGTGGATCATGGCGACTGGGCGAAACCCAGCCAGATCCCCATTTTCTCAATCCATGTTTAGGACAGCTTTATTGGCTGGAGTACCAGATGAACCAAAACAAACACTGATTTAAAAGAGATAGAAGCTCAACTTCTGAAGTTACAGTTGGCTAAGGCACGTGAGAAAGTCAATGCAAAGAAAAAGGGACAAGGAAATGAAAGAAGTATTAAATACCAAGGGGTAGAAGATGGCCAATTTTGGCAAGGATCAATGCGTGGAGGAGGTCGAGGTGGTCGCGGTTTCGGGGGACCCGACATGGGGCGTTATAGATATCCGACAGGAGCCCAAAGGAGCAATGCATGCTTCATCTGTGGTCAAGAAGGGCACTGGGCTCAACTGTGCCCACACAATCCAATACAGAATCAACAACAGGGGGGTCAAGGCGCAAGACGTTCGTTCCGGCCCCGTGGTCGTGGTGGTCCACCTTTCAATCGTGGCATGGCGTCATCTAGGGGACAGGCCCCACAGCGACCATGGCAGATGAGGGATGTGGCTGGAGTCGGTCAGTTCTACACCTCGGACCATGACTGGGACCCTGTACAAGAATAGGGGTGCCTGGAAACTGTGGGTAATGGTGCATCGGCAGAACCATTACTCTCGGCTAAAGTGGCAGAACAAGACATTTCTATGTTGGCTGACTCAGGTGCAGACAAGGGGATGAGGTTTATGCTGAGGAGTTTAGGTCAATTGAAGGCTGCTGATGGAATCTTTCCTCATTTCTGATCTTTGTGGGACTTGAGGGTGTTGCTGCCAATTGTGTTTTGAATGACACACAGTTATCTTGGTATAAGATGGCCCCTAAGGCTCCACCACACATATCCTTAGCTTTTAGTCCAGGCCATGAGGCGAGGGAGCTTGGCCCCATGGTCAGGTGATTAACTGACACCACTGATTGGCAGTATACAGAAATACCTATGGTTGATTATTCACCTTCTACAGACTCATGTAGGGTACATGTTGGTCATACATCTGATTTGTCTTCCTTGGAACATCATGTTATCTCACAAGACCATGGGCGAGAGTTAACAGACCACCCAAATACACAGAAAATGTTGTCAACCATACCCGAAGGGGTCTGGTCATCTTCACCCTTCAATGTAGGGTTTTGTGAAAACTTTCAGCCTATGCACATCCAGCTACAACATGATACACCTATTTACCGTCCTCAGTATCCCTGGTCATCTGCAGCTGACAAAGGCATGGAAGATATGCTCACAGGGTTATGGGATGCAGGGGTTTTGGAGTTATCGACCTCTCCATATAATACCCCGCTAAGGCCGGTTCAGAAAGCTAATGGCGTAGATTGGAGAATGGCACATGACTTGAGACCCATAAATGATATTACAATTACGCCAGTTTTACCTGTACCTGACCCACATCATTGTTTGACCACACTGAGACCTGACTTGAAATGGTTTACAGTAATTGACTTGGCTAATGCCTTTTTCTGTTTACCATTACATTCAGATTCAAGACATTATTTTGCTTTTAAGTACAGAAATTGCAAACAACAATACACCCGACTTCCATAAGGATTCAAAAACAGTCCAGGTATTTTCAATCAGGCTTTATTGCACATGTTATCGACGTTACGACTCCCAGACGGTTATAAACTTGTGCAATACGTCGATGACCTCCTCATTGCTGCAAAAACAGACACCATTTGCCGTGAAGCAACATGGCTTTTGCTTCTTAAGTTGTTTGAATTTGGTTTTAAGGTCTCCAAGAAGAAGCTACAGTGTCACAGAGCCACTGTGTCTTTTCTTGGCAGACGACTGTCAGCTTGTGGTCTCACCATGTCATTGGACCACCGCTCAACTGTAAGGGAAATGCTTTCTTTCTTAGGTCTCTGTGGCTACAGTAGACAATATATTCCTGACTATCTTGTGAAAACTGCTGCCCTACGTCAATTGGCGAAGGACCAAGGGATTCGGAATCTTTCTGCATCTCTGACATGGACTCCTGATGCAAACCTTTCCTTTACTATTGATTTTACTGATATGATTAGGCCAGTCCGTGGCAAACGCTACCTGCTGGTCATTGTGGATTCTTTTTAAAATATGTCATGACACAAATTTGAATTGGTTGGACGCATTGCCTTTGGCTTTGTTATCTGTCAGACAGTCTGTTAACAAATCCACAGGTCATTCACCTTTTGAACTCCTTTCAGGTCGACTGATGCCAGGTCCTACATCTACATTAACTTGTGACTCTGATGTTTCTATTGCAGATATTTCTCATTGTGATTACTACAAGACCTTACATGCTATTGTAAAGTGTTTCTCTCTGCAGGCACGTGATTCTTCGGTGAATCCAACCACTCTATATCCTCAAGTTTGGGACTCTGTTAATCTCAAGGTTCTTTCCAGGAAGTGGGACAATCCTCGTTGGACTGGACCTTACGCTGTGACTGCGCGCACACACACTGCTGTCCAGTTGCAGGGAAAAGGACAGAAGTGGTTTCATTATTCCTTAATTCGTCCCGTCCACACACATGGCTCTGTGTGACGGACTTCGGTTCCCTCTGTCCAAGAGAGGGAGACGAAAACAATTGGCTTTTACTTATTGAACAGGCAAAAGAGAATCAAAATGAAGATTGTGTAGTGTGTATGTCTTCTAGGCCATGACTTAGGGTCACACCAGCACCCATCCAGGCTGAACACATCATAGAGGTAATGTCTTTGGACCAACTCACTGGTTGATTTTTGTGACCTTTTTCAATAGGTCAAGAGAGAGAATGAAGGAGAATATAATCAAGTATATCAAGTTTTGTATTCACATTACATTTCACGCATTTGACGCAACCCTCTGTATTTATCCGGGCTTGGGACCGGTACAATAAGACCCTGGCTTGTGCCCTCTTGCAGATACATTATATTGAAGGAGAATATAATCAAGTATATTCTCAAGTTTTGTATTCACGTTACATTTCACTTAATAATGTTATAGCCAAATATATTGTGTAATGGGCATACACCGTTTAGCGGCGGGCGCCGGCTGTGTAATTTGTTTGGCTCTCTTGTAGGTGGAGACTGACACTGGAGAACCGTATAAGGGAGAACCAACTAACCAGAGAACGACACGGTGTCCATGAGTTGACCAGTCGGAGAACAACACGATGTATATGAGCTAATGTATAGTGGCCCATCCTTAAGGTGGAGCCTAGTGAGGTGCATAATAAATATCTGAGATTCTCTGGAATGTGTTGTTCCTGCCTCGTGTCACGGTTCATACAACACCACATTTTGTGTTAGGGACAGAGAACCCAGATCTGTTTAGAAATATTATGTTAGGGCAAAAATATATATTTGATAAATGAGACGATTTGTTTCTTGTTCTTCCTTCCGGTTTTGAACACGCACAACTGCTCTAGGTGGACTTCGGGATAAAAGTCTGTTTACCTAACTATATATATATATATATATATGTATAGGTGAAAGTCAAACCTTTTTTTAAATTAATTTTATGTGGTTATAACTAGGGTTGAGCCGGATACTTGTTTCATACGAGTATCCGGTACGGATAATGCATTTTGACGAGTACGAGTACGAATACGAATAAAGCCCGTTAATACTCGTGATCGGACTGAAGGAAAATCAGCCGGACTGTTGTCATGCTCTGTGATTGGCCAGTCACACATAGTTCCCGCCCCTCCCTACAGACTGGAGTTAGAGCGGAGTTTCCCTGTCTCACTCTGTCTCCGGTACACGCAGTTACTGATCTCTCTGTTCGTGGCTTCACTGTTGCTCACGTCCTTATTAGATTTTCTTCAGCTTGCCTCTATTTTGGTGTTTGGTTATGTGGTGAACTTTCTTGTTTTTTTTTGTTGCACATACGTGTGCATTTAACCACCGGCTCGGTGGTTAAAGTCTTTATTTTTTACCTGTCCTAAACTCTGTTCAAATTAACAATGTCTATACTTGATATTTTAACTGAGACATAGCGCGTGCACACACACACACACACACACACACACACACACACACACACACACACACACACACACACACACACACACACACACCACACACACACACACCATAATCGATATTGTTTAACTTTATTTGAAAAAAAAATGGCAATAGCATTAGATACTAAAAATAAATAATTGAAAAAAAAAAAGTACTAGAAAAAAATTTAAATGAAAAAGAAGAATTTTTTTAAAAAAGTTTTGTTGAGTATGACAATTCTTGTTTATGCATACTTTGTAGTTAATTACTTTTTTATTGCATGCACTTCATGAATGCACTTTGTGTTTACTCGTTCTATATATAGTTCCTTTACTATTGTGATCAAAAGCGTTGAATCTCAATTCTGAGGCTCTTCAGTAAATATTCATTCATAGACTTAAAAATATTCATGTTCTGACTCAGTTCCATAAAAAACTTTTTCTGTAAATAGTTCTCTTACTTTTATGATCAAAAACATTTATTTGAATTTCAATTTTGAGGCTGTTCTGTAAATAGTTTTAAAATAAGCAAAAATACAGCAACTTGTGATCAATCCATATCAATTTTAGACTTAAAACAATGTGGTGATTTAAGCCCCACCCATTTCCGGTCAAACCACACCCACTTCCGGTTTAAGCCCCGCCCAATCTGAATACAGATACGGATACAGATAATCTAGTTGGTTGAACAGATACAGATACAGATACAGATACAGATAGTGGTGTACTCGCTCATCCCTCGTTATAACATTCCAGGACAAAGTCATCCTTTCTTCCTTGGAGAAGGTAAAGGGAGTGATTTTAATCATGATTTTAGATTTTTCCAGCTCCTATCATTCCACACTGCTTCATTCCATCATCACAATAAAAAGCTGACAACTATTTTTTCATCCATCATTGATTTACACAACAAGACTTCACTCTGGACGCGTCGCCAGCACATCACTGAGCCACTTGATAGACAAACCTCATTTGTACGTTTTTGCTTCTATACTTGTCTATAATTTACAGGTCAAATATGCTGCAGAGGTAGATTCTAAAACAAAAACAAATGTACTTTATACATTTCAATAAAGTAATGATTATACTCACGTTGCCATTGTTGTGGTTGTAGACAGTCTTGAGAATGGACCAGCTTATCAGTTCTATTGATAGAAGATAAAACATTTTTAAACTTGTGGGAGGAGACAAATTACCAACACAAGGAAAAAAAGTGTCCACACAGTCTGATGTGAGCAAAGACACAAAATACAATAAAGAAGACATAAAAATAGAAAAAGGGTTCAAATTAGAGTTCAGTATGGAGGTTACAATATACATGTAAATATGTGCACAAAACTCTTTACACACAAGAAACAAGCAAACTGTGATGCTATTGATTCATATCTGTCTCACACGTCATAAACACCAGAAAAAGACATCACTAGCTCATGTCTCATTGGATGGAAAAGATACAGATCAAAAGACATTAAAATTTATTTTCTCATGCATAAATTGACATATTCAGAGTCCAGACAAGCATCATCGTTCTCACCTGTTGTCGTCCTGAAGCTCTCTGACCACAGAGAGACGGTAGAGGAATATATAGGTAGAGGGAGGGCCTGGGCAGAGCACAGGTCACATGACTTCACAGAAACACAGTGACTGTGAGCCACCAATGAAAAGAGATAGACATAATAGACATAATCTATGGTTAAAGGTCATCAGTATTCAGTGCATGGTGCATTCTGTGGTCATGTGATTTCTGAGAAAGACGTGAGTTCAAGTTATCAGTAGGAAAGAAATTGGAGGGATTCTGGAAGACATTCAGTCTTCTTTTCCTTTCGGCTTTTCCCTTCAGGGGTCGCCACAGCGAATCAATTGCCTCCATCTAACCCTGTCTTCTGCATCCTCTTCTCTCACACCAACTACCTTCATGTCCTCTTTCACTACATCCATAAACCTCCTCTTTGGTCTTCCTCTAGGCCTCCTGCCTGGCAGTTCAAAACTCAGCATCCTTCTAGCAATATATTCACTATCTCTCCTCTGGACATGTCCAAACCATCTCAGTCTGGCCTCTCTGACTTTATCTCCAAAACCTCTAACATGTGCTGTCCCTCTGATGTACTCATTCCTGATCCTATCCTTCCTGGTCACTCCCAGAGAGAACCTCAGCATCTTCATCTCTGCTACCTCCAGCTCTGCCTCCTGTCTTTTCCTCAGTGACACTGTCTCTAGACCAAACAACATCGCTGGTCTCACCACAGTTTTGTACACCTTTCCTTTCATTTTAGCTGAAACTCTTCTATCACACATCACACCTGACACTTTTCTCCACCTGTACCATCCTGCCTGTACACGCTGCTTCACCTCTTTTCCACACTCTCCATTGCTCTGGACTGGTGACCCTAAGTACTTATCTATATCTCTTATTGCTTTATTTAACCCTGCAAGGACCAATGATCATAAATCAATGTCTTATGAAATCAATTTCTTATTCTTATATATCAATGTCTGATATGCAGCTGTGAGGTCTACCTCCAGCTCTGTCTCCTGTCTTTTCTTCAGTAACACTGTCTCTAGACCAGTGGTTCTTAAGCTGGGGTCGATCGAACCCAAGGGGTTCGGTGAGTCGGTCCCAGGGGTTCGGCGGAGACTGTGTACGTTTGACACCTCGTTTCAATTCATGATGACACGCCCCCTTAGCCATCACTGCTTGCAGGTGATCACGCTAACTCGATTAGCCTACCTGTGCTACATAGGATTTTGTGCACTCAGTAGTCTATGCCTGTCATGATGGTACGTCATCTGATTGTTTTCTTAACACTTTAATTCATAGTAACAATGTTGAGCAAACAAAGAAAGTGGTCGGACGAATATGTGCAACGTGAATTTACATGTACTGTATAACGGAACGTGATGGAAGTCAGCGTTCTGCAGGATTTGCAATGTCAAGTTGAGCAACTCTAGCCTCGTATTGGCAAAAATAAAGGAGCACTTCCTTAAGCTGCATGGAAAAGAAAAGAAACAGACTTTGCTCTGAAAATGACATCAGAGTAGCACTTGCCAAGGTGAAGCCACGCATATCTGATCTGAGGCCTGTACCATAAAGCTGGATTAACCTGGCCGGGCTTCCTCTTACTTATCTGGCTTCACTGACCGAGACATCCGCTCTTCGGATTTTCGGTACCATAAAGCCGGCTATCAACTCACTAATTCAATTCAGGCATGTCCACTCTAGATCTGTGCACGCTCACATACAAAGGGCGGAGTTTGCTGCATCCGATCAATCGCAAACATGCAACAAACCGGCCCGAGCCGCATATTTCACAACGAAGGAGCAAACAATAATAATTAATAAATACAAGCAATAAAAATCAATAATCCAGGCAAAAAGCAACACAGTTGCAGCTGCCAAATGGCGCAAAGATCGCTGGGAAAAAATCTCCGACTGTGTCAATGGAAGTTAGTGCCATTCTAATAGTACATCCCCACTATGACTGCACTTGTATATCTGACTACAGTAACGTGTGTGTTCCATAAATGTATGTGTGTACGACATTTTTCGTTATGGCATGTGATTGTAGCCCCCGCGACTTTATGAATAGCTCTGCATACTGTGTTCTTCCCGAGGTTTTCAGCACCGCCAACAGAATACATAAAAGTACCTATGAATGAATGAATCAATCCAACAAATAATTAAACAAATAATTGATTGATGGCATTTTATCTGTGGCTTGCTTGTAACCCATCCAACGAGGGATTTAAAGACATCATAATAATTACGAACATCACTAAGAAATATATGAACTAATGTAGCCGCAAGAGGGCACAAATGTAGCCGCAAGAGGGCACAAGCCAGTGTCTTATTGTGCCGGTCCCAAGCCCGGATAAATACAGAGGGTTGCGTCAGGAAGGGCATCCGGCGTAAAACTTTTGCCAAATCAAAGATGCGAATCAAACCTATGACTTCCATACCGGATCGGTCGAGGCCCGGGTTAACAACGACCGACATCGGCGCTGTTGACCCACAGGGCGCCGGTGGAAATTGGATTACTGTTGGTCGAAGAAGGAGAGGAGGAAAGTGTGTTCGCACGAAGAAAGAGAAGAGGAGCGCCAAGCGTATAGGACTAAGAGTAGGGACGTTGAATGTTGGAACTATGACAGGAAAAGGTAGAGAGTTGGTCGACATGATGCAGAGGAGGAAGGTAGACATACTGTGTGTCCAGGAGACCAGGTGGAAAGGTAGCAAGGCTAGAAGTTTAGGAGCAGGGTTCAAGTTGATCTATCATGGTGTAGCGATGTTGTTTGGTCTAGAGACAGTGTCACTGAGGAAAAGACAGGAGACAGAGCTGGAGGTAGCAGAGATGAAGATGCTGAGGTTCTCTTTGGGAGTGACCAGGAAGGATAGGATCAGGAATGAGTACATCAGAGGGACAGCACATGTTAGAGGTTTTGGAGATAAAGTCAGAGAGGCCAGACTGAGATGGTTTGGACATGTCCAGAGGAGAGATGGTGAATATATTGGTAGAAGGATGCTGAGTCTTGAACTGCCAGGCAGGAGGCCTAGAGGAAGACCAAAGAGGAGGTTTATGGATGTAGTGAAAGAGGACATGAAGGTAGTTGGTGTGAGAGAAGAGGATGCAGAAGACAGGGTTAGATGGAGGCAATTGATTCGCTGTGGCGAACCCTGAAGGGAAAAGCCCAAAGGAAAAGAAGACTAAGAAATATATTAACTGTGGAAAAAACACCTCAGTGCAATGCACACTGTCTGCGGGACTGTCAGCGCGTGGTTGGGTTACATTACGGACGTACGGCTCCAGCAGCTGACAGATGTAATGTAACCCCTCTCACCAAAACCTGTACCTTTCTACAGTGATTGTTCAGGGAATTCGAACGGATTACAGCCATCTCTAAATATTCTCTCGCGCCTGAGCGCTCTTCGCACAAGCTGTGCACCAAGATCCACCGGGTTCTCATAAAACGGTCCATTTTCAATGAGAACTGATTGGTCAGTAGGTGGGGCCGTTATACCTGCTGGGCTCTGATTGGTCAGTAGGTGGGGCTGTTATACCTGCTGAGCTCTTATCCTGAGTTTATCCTGCTTCGGAGCAGGTTAGGTGTTCAGCATAGGTTACCGCGACAACGTAGCCCGATAAAAAGTCGGCCACCTTTATGGTACCGAAGAGCCAGGGTTAAGCTTGAAGTTATCTCGCTAAACCGTAATCCAGCTTTATGGTACAGGCCTCTGGTCTCTCAGTAACAACAGCAAAAGTCACACTGATTTGCAGGCAGGTCATTTCATGTGAGTTCATGCACTGTCTTAGTTTTGTTCTTTGAAAAAGGTGACATTAATTCACAATTCATTAAATACACCAGCAAAACATATACTGTACTTATGTCTTGAATTTGAAAAAAAAAGTATTTTTTTTACGAAAGAAGGGTTTGGTGAGTGAGCATATGAAACCGGCAGGGTTTGGTACCTCCAGCAAGGTTAAGAACCACTGTCTCTAGACCAAACAACATCGCTGGTCTCACCACAGTTTTGTACACCTTTCCTTTCATTTTAGCTGAAACTCTTCTATCACACATCACACCTGACACTTTCCTCCACCCGTTCCATCCTGCCTGCACACGCTTCTTCACCTCTTTTCCACACTCTCCATTGCTCTGGACTGTTGACCCTAAGTACTTCAAATCCTCCACCTTCTTGATCTCTTCTCCCTGTAACCTCACTCTTCCACTTGGGTCCCTCTCATTCACACACATGTACTCTGTCTTACTGTGGCTAACCTTCATCCCTCTCCTTTCCAGGACAAACCTCCACCTCTCTAGCTTCTCCTCCACCTGTTCCCTGTTCTCACTGCAGATCACAATGTCATCTGCAAACATCATAGTCCATGGAGATTCCTGTCTAACCTCGTCTGTCAGCCTGTCCATCACCATAGCGAACAAGAAGGGGCTCAGAGCTGATCCCTGATGCAGTCCCACCTCCACCTTGAACTCCTCTGTCACACCTACAGCACACCTCACCACTGTCTTACAGTCCTCATACATGTCCTGCACCGCTCTAACATACTTCTCTGACACTCCAGACTTCCTCATACAATACCACAGTTCCTCCCTGGGCACCCTGTCATAAGCTTTCTCCAGATCTACAAAAACACAATGCAGCTCCCTCTGGCCTTCTCTGTACTTCTCTATCAACATCCTCAAAGCAAATACTGCATCTGTAGTCCTCTATTTTGGCATGAAACCATACTGCTGCTCACAAATGCTCACTTCTGCCCTTAGTCTAGCTTCCACTACTCTTTCCCATAACTTCATTGTATGGCTTATCAGCTTTATTCCTCTGCACATCTCCCTTGTTCTTAAAAATGGGCACCAGCACACTTCTCCTCCACTCCTCAGGCATCTTCTCACTATCTAAGATCCTGTTGAACAACCCAGTCAGAAACTCTACTGCCACCTCTCCTAGACACTTCCAAACCTCTACAGGTATATCATCAGGACCGACTGCCTTTCCACTCTTCATCCTCTTCAATGCCCTCCTCACTTCATCCTGACTGATCTTTGCTACTTCCTGTCCACAGCAGTCACCTCTTCTAGTCTTTGTTCTCTCTAATTTTCCACGTTCATCAACTCTTCAAAGTACTCTTTCCATCTTCCCATCCCACTACTGGCACCTGTCAATAGACTTCCATCCCTATCCTTAATCACCCTAACCTGCTGCACGTCCTTCCCATCTCTGTCTCTCTGTCTTGCCAACCTGTATAGATCAGTCTCTCCCTCCTTACTGTCCAACCCACTGTAGAATACAAGTCATAAGCCCCTTGTTTGGCCTTTGCTACCTCTACCTTCACCTTACGCTGCATCTCCCTGTACTCCTGTCTACTCTCCTCAGTCCTCTCAGTGTCCCACTTCTTCTTAGCTAACCTCTTTCTCTGTATACACTCCTGTACCTCCTCATTCCACCACCAAGTCTCCTTATCTACTTTCCTTCCAGATGACACACCGAGTATTCTCCTACCTGTCTCCCTGATCACATTAGCTGCAGTTGTCCAGTCATCTGGAAGCACCTCCTGACCACCCTGAGCCTGTGTTAACTCTTTCCTAAAAGTCATGCAACACTCTTCCTTTTTCAGCTTCCACCATTTCGTCTTCTGTTCTGCCTTTGTCCTCTTCATCTTCCTCACCACCAGAGTCATCCTACACACCACCATCCTATGCTGTTTGGCTACACTCTCACCTACCACTACTTTACAGTCACTGATCTCCTTCAGGTTACATCGTCTACACAAGATGTAGTCTACCTGTGTGCTCCTACCACCACTCTTATAGGTCACCCTATGTTCCTGCCTCTTCTGGAAAAAAGTATTCACTACAGCCATTTCCATCCTTTTTTCAAAGTCAACTACCATCTGTCCTTCTGCGTTCCTCTCCTGGATACCAAACCTGCCCATCACCTCCTCATCACTTCTGTTACCTGCACCAACATGTCCATTGAAGTCTGCTCCAATGACAACTCTCTCACTTCTAGGCATGCTCTGTATCACTTCATCAAAGTCCACCCAGAATTTCTCCTTCTCCTCCAGCTCACATCCTACCTGTGGAGCATTCCCACTAACAACATTGACCATCACACCTTCGATTTCTAGTGTCAGACTTATCACTCTATCTGACACTCTTTTTACCTCCAGGATATTCTTAACAAACTCCCTCAAGATAACTCCTACTCCATTTCTCTTCCTATCTACACCATGATAGAACAACTTGAACCCTGCTCCTAAACTTCTAGCCTTGCTACCTTTCCACCTGGTCTCCTGGACACACAGTATGTCTACCTTCCTCCTCTGCATCATGTCGACCAACTCTCTACCTTTTCCTGTCATAGTTCCAACATTCAACGTCCCTACTCTTAGTCCTATACTCTTGGCGCTCCTCTTCTCTTTCTTCGTGCGAACACACTTTCCTCCTCTCCTTCTTCGACCAACAGTAATCCAATTTCCACCGGCGCCCTGTGGGTCAACAGCGCCGATGGCGGTCGTTGTTAACCCGGGCCTCGACCGATCCGGTATGGAAGTCATAGGTTTGATTCGCATCTTTGATTTGGCAAAAGTTTTACGCCGGATGCCCTTCCTGACGCAACCCTCTGTATTTATCCGGGCTTGGGACCGGCACAATAAGACACTGGCTTGTGCCCTCTTGCGGCTACATTTGTGCCCTCTTGCGGCTACATTAGTTAATATATTTCTTAGTGATGTTCGTAATTATTATGATGTCTTTAAATCCCTCGTTGGATGGGTTACAAGCAAGCCACAGATAAAATGCCATCAATCAATTATTTGTTTAATTATTTGTTGGATTGATTCATTCATTCATAGGTACTTTTATGTATTCTGTTGGCGGTGCTGAAAACCTCGGGAAGAACACAGTATGTAGAGCTATTCATAAAGTCGCGGGGGCTACAATCACATGCCATAACGAAAAATGTCGTACACACATACATTTATGGAACACACACGTTACTGTAGTCAGATCTACAAGTGTAGTCATAGTGGGGATGTACTATTAGAATGGCACTAACTTCCATTGACACAGTCAGAGATTTTTTCCCAGCGATCTTTGCGCCATTTGGCAGCTGCAACTGTGTTGCTTTTTGCCTGGATTATTGATTTTTATTGCTTGTATTTATTAATTATTATTGTTTGCTCCTTCGTTGTGAAATATGCGGCTCGGGCCGGTTTGTTGCATGTTTGCGATTGATCGCATGCAGCAACCTCCGCCCTTTGTATGTGAGCGTGCACAGATCTAGAGTGGACATGCCTGAATTGAATTAATGAGATGATAGCCGGCTTTATGGTACCGAAAATCCGAAGAGCGGATGTCTCGGTCAGTGAAGCCAGATAAGTAAGAGGAAGCCCGGCCAGGTTAATCCAGCTTTATGGTACAGGCCTCAGATCAGATATGCGTGGCTTCACCTTGGCAAGTGCTACTCTGATGTCATTTTCAGAGCAAAGTCTGTTTCTTTTCTTTTCCATGCAGCTTAAGGAAGTGCTCCTTTATTTTTGCCAATACGAGGCTAGAGTTGCTCAACTTGACATTGCAAATCCTGCAGAACGCTGACTTCCATCACGTTCCGTTATACAGTACATGTAAATTCACGTTGCACATATTCGTCCGACCACTTTCTTTGTTTGCTCAACATTGTTACTATGAATTAAAGTGTTAAGAAAACAATCAGATGACGTACCATCATGACAGGCATAAATAGACTACTGAGTGCACAAAATCCTATGTAGCACAGGTAGGCTAATCGAGTTAGCGTGATCACCTGCAAGCAGTGATGGCTAAGGGGGGCGTGTCATCATGAATTGAAACGAGGTGTCAAACGTACACAGTCTCCGCCGAACCCCTGGGACCGACTCACCGAACCCCTTGGGTTCGATCGACCCCAGCTTAAGAACCACTGGTCTAGAGACAGTGTTACTGAAGAAAAGACAGGAGACAGAGCTGGAGGTAGACCTCACAGCTGCATATCAGACATTGATATATAAGAATAAGAAATTGATTTCATAAGACATTGATTTATGATCATTGGTCCTTGCAGGGTTAAATAAAGCAATAAGAGATATAGATAAGTACTTAGGGTCACCAGTCCAGAGCAATGGAGAGTGTGGAAAAGAGATGAAGCAGCGTGTACAGGCAGGATGGTACAGGTGGAGGAAAGTGTCAGGTGTGATGTGTGATAGAAGAGTTTCAGCTAAAATGAAAGGAAAGGTGTACAAAACTGTGGTGAGACCAGCGATGTTGTTTGGTCTAGAGACAGTGTCACTGAGGAAAAGACAGGAGGCAGAGCTGGAGGTAGCAGAGATGAAGATGCTGAGGTTCTCTCTGGGAGTGACCAGGAAGGATAGGATCAGGAATGAGTACATCAGAGGGACAGCACATGTTAGAGGTTTTGGAGATAAAGTCAGAGAGGCCAGACTGAGATGGTTTGGACATGTCCAGAGGAGAGATAGTGAATATATTGCTAGAAGGATGCTGAGTTTTGAACTGCCAGGCAGGAGGCCTAGAGGAAGACCAAAGAGGAGGTTTATGGATGTAGTGAAAGAGGACATGAAGGTAGTTGGTGTGAGAGAAGAGGATGCAGAAGACAGGGTTAGATGGAGGCAATTGATTCGCTGTGGCGACCCCTGAAGGGAAAAGCCGAAAGGAAAAGAAGACTGAATGTCTTCCAGAATCCCTCCAATTTCTTTCCTACTGATAACTTGAACTCACGTCTTTCTCAGAAATCACATGACCACAGAATGCACCATGCACTGAATACTGATGACCTTTAACCATAGATTATGTCTATTATGTCTATCTCTTTTCATTGGTGGCTCACAGTCACTGTGTTTCTGTGAAGTCATGTGACCTGTGCTCTGCCCAGGCCCTCCCTCTGCCTATACATTCCTCTACCGTCTCTCTGTGGTCAGAGAGCTTCAGGACGACAACAGGTGAGAACGATGATGCTTGTCTGGACTCTGAATATGTCAATTTATGCATGAGAAAATAAATTTTAATGTCTTTTGATCTGTATCTTTTCCATCCAATGAGACATGAGCTAATGATGTCTTTTTCTGGTGTTTATGACGTGTGAGACAGATATGAATCAATAGCATCACAGTTTGCTTGTTTCTTGTGTGTAAAGAGTTTTGTGCACATATTTACATGTATATTGTAACCTCCATACTGAACTCTAATTTGAACTCTTTTTCTATTTTTATGTCTTCTTTATTGTATTTTGTGTCTTTGCTCACATCAGACTGTGTGGACACTTTTTTTCCTTGTGTTGGTAATTTGTCTCCTCCCACAAGTTTAAAAATGTTTAAAAATGTTTTATCTTCTATCAATAGAACTGATAAGCTGGTCCATTCTCAAGACTGTGTACAACCACAACAATGGCAACGTGAGTATAATCATTACTTTATTGAAATGTATAAAGTACATTTGTTTTTGTTTTAGAATCTACCTCTGCAGCATATTTGACCTGTAAATTATAGACAAGTATAGAAGCAATATACTTGTCTATAATTTACAGGTCAAATATGCTGCAGAGGCCCTTCTTGTTCGCTATGGTGATGGACAGGCTGACAGACGAGGTTAGACAGGAATCTCCATGGACTATGATGTTTGCAGATGACATTGTGATCTGCAGTGAGAGTAGGGAAGAGGTGGAGGAGAAGCTAGAGAGGTGGAGGTTTGTCCTGGAAAGGAGAGGGATGAAGGTTAGCCGCAGTAAGACAGAGTACGTGTGTGTGAATGAGAGGGACCCAAGTGGAAGAGTGAGGTTACAGGGAGAAGAGATCAAGAAGGTGGAGGATTTTAAGTACTTAGGGTCAACAGTCCAGAGCAATGGAGAGTGTGGAAAAGAGGTGAAGAAACGTGTCCAGGCAGGATGGAACGGGTGGAGAAAAGTGTCAGGTGTGATGTGTGATAGAAGAGTTTCAGCTAAAATGAAAGGAAAGGTGTACAAAACTGTGGTGAGACCAGTGATGTTGTTTGGTCTAGAGACAGTGTCACTGAGGAAAAGACAGGAGACAGAGCTGGAGGTAGCAGAGATGAAGATGCTGAGGTTCTCTCTGGGAGTGACCAGGAAGGATAGGATCAGGAATGAGTACATCAGAGGGACAGCACATGTTAGAGGTTTTGGAGATAAAGTCAGAGAGGCCAGACTGAGATGGTTTGGACATGTCCAGAGGAGAGATAGTGAATATATTGGTAGAAGAATGCTGAGTTTTGAACTACCAGGCAGGAGGCCTAGAGGAAGACCAAAGAGGAGGTTTATGGATGTAGTGAAAGAGGACATGAAGGTAGTTGGTGTGAGAGAAGAGGATGCAGAAGACAGGGTTAGATGGAGGCAATTGATTCGCTGTGGTGACCCCTGAAGGGAAAAGCCGAAAGGAAAAGAAGAAGATAGAAGCAAAAACGTACAAATGAGGTTTGTCTATCAAGTGGCTCAGTGATGTGCTGGCGACGCGTCCAGAGTGAAGTCTTGTTGTGTAAATCAATGATGGATGAAAAAATAGTTGTCAACTTTTTATTGTGATGATGGAATGAAGCAGTGTGGAATGATAGGAGCTGGAAAAATCTAAAATCATGATTAAAATCACTCCCTTTACCTTCTCCAAGGAAGAAAGGATGACTTTGTCCTGGAATGTTATAACGAGGGATGAGCGAGTACACCACTATCTGTATCTGTATCTGTATCTGTATCTGTTCAACCAACTAGATTATCTGTATCCGTAGCTGTATTCAGATTGGGCGGGGCTTAAACCGGAAGTGGGTGTGGTTTGACCGGAAATGGGTGGGGCTTAAATCACCACATTGTTTTAAGTCTAAAATTGATATGGATTGATCACAAGTTGCTGTATGTTTGCTTATTTTAAAACTATTTACAGAACAGCCTCAAAATTGAAATTCAAATAAATGCTTTTGATCATAAAAGTAAGAGAACTATTTACAGAAAAAGTTTTTTATGGAACTGAGTCAGAACATGAATATTTTTAAGTCTATGAATGAATATTTACTGAAGAGCCTCAGAATTGAGATTCAACGCTTTTGATCACAATAGTAAAGGAACTATATATAGAACGAGTAAACACAAAGTGCATTCATGAAGTGCATGCAATAAAAAAGTAATTAACTACAAAGTATGCATAAACAAGAATTGTCATACTCAACAAAACTTTTTTAAAAAAATTCTTCTTTTTCATTTAAATTTTTTTCTAGTACTTTTTTTTTTCAATTATTTATTTTTAGTATCTAATGCTATTGCCATTTTTTTTCAAATAAAGTTAAACAATATCGATTATGGTGTGTGTGTGTGTGGTGTGTGTGTGTGTGTGTGTGTGTGTGTGTGTGTGTGTGTGTGTGTGTGTGTGTGTGTGTGTGTGTGTGTGTGTGTGTGCACGCGCTATGTCTCAGTTAAAATATCAAGTATAGACATTGTTAATTTGAACAGAGTTTAGGACAGGTAAAAAATAAAGACTTTAACCACCGAGCCGGTGGTTAAATGCACACGTATGTGCAACAAAAAAAAACAAGAAAGTTCACCACATAACCAAACACCAAAATAGAGGCAAGCTGAAGAAAATCTAATAAGGACGTGAGCAACAGTGAAGCCACGAACAGAGAGATCAGTAACTGCGTGTACCGGAGACAGAGTGAGACAGGGAAACTCCGCTCTAACTCCAGTCTGTAGGGAGGGGCGGGAACTATGTGTGACTGGCCAATCACAGAGCATGACAACAGTCCGGCTGATTTTCCTTCAGTCCGATCACGAGTATTAACGGCTTTATTCGTATTCGTACTCGTACTCGTCAAAATGCATTATCCGTACCGGATACTCGTATGAAACAAGTATCCGGCTCAACCCTAGTTATAACCACATAAAATTAATTTAAAAAAAGGTTTGACTTTCACCTATACATATATATATATATATATATATATATATATAGTTAGGTAAACAGACTTTTATCCCGAAGTCCACCTAGAGCAGTTGTGCGTGTTCAAAACCGGAAGGAAGAACAAGAAACAAATCGTCTCGTTTATCAAATATATATTTTTGCCCTAATATAATATTTCTAAACAGATCTGGGTTCTCTGTCCCTAACACAAAATGTGGTGTTGTATGAACCGTGACAAGGGGCAGGAACAACACATTCCAGAGAATCTCAGATATTTATTATGCACCTCACTAGGCTCCACCTTAAGGATGGGCCACTATACATTAGCTCATATA